>JAVFBX010179054.1:0-14787 GCA_034783855.1 Mopalia kennerleyi
AGTTGTGGTTTATTCAGACAAAACCCCACTGGTCAAAAAGGCATTATACATGCTAATTGCCATCCACTATGTACTCAGACTTGTGATATCCTGTCTGAGTAACTCAACAACAAACATTATTCCCGCTCTATCTAACCTAAACCTATCATTTAGCGCTTTCAATTAATTGACGCCACAGCGTAGCTGGAATACCGCTGAATGTGGCGTAAAACACTAATCAATCAATCAATCAATTAATTGACCGTCAGAAAACTCTCCTAAACAGTCTTTTCTTTCTCTAAATACACGTCTGTACTTTCTTATAGCCGCCATTTTTGTTTACTTTTGACATTTAAGATAATTCCTAATCAGTTAAGCATGGGTTGGAGCACTCTTAAAGTTAAGAAACTTCTTAAGCGATAAGAACTATTGATATTAAAAAAAAATTATTTGGGATATAACAAGCTCTCTGATCTTTATTCCCGCCCGACAATCACGTTATCTTGTGCATCGCTGGGCTTTTTGTTCCTGATCTCTGTATCCACTGAGAAAGGATAAGCCAGAATATTATCACTGTAGTTACTTCTGCTATAACTGTAACTATCAACAATTAGAAACTATTTTTCTTTGATCTGGTGGTCAAAAAGTTGAAGCTCAGTAATGCTATGGTCCTGTATAAACTGTGCTTAAATTCAATTATAGTTTCATAGATATTATATACATTCTCATGGGTGAATAAATGAATCTGAATACTTAAGAATTTCTTAAGTTTTGGGGGTAGATTTAAGAAAAAAATAGGCACTTATTAAAGAATTTTCTAAACATTAAGAATGGTTTAAGAAGCTTTATGAATACCGGCCCAGGTCACGAAGTCACTTTTAAGTACAGCAGTAGAAACAGGGCAGGTGAAAACACTTTTCAACAGAAAAAAACAGATGTTGTATTTTACCGGCGACACGTAATCGAACACGAATCGATGTTTGCTGCAAAAGTATAAAAATCGACAAAATCCGAATCCAACAGCGAAGGGCTTATTTACCACTGGATGAGGGTATGTGTGTTACCGCAATGGAAAATAATTCCCAAAACTTCCAATAAATCTCGTTTGTTTTCTGTTTAATTTTCACAAACAAATTATCAGAATTATTAAAATAAAATTCTACTTTTTCAAATATATGGGATTTAATGAGAGCAAAGAAGACAAACGTGTTTTTTTTAATGAACTTTCTAGGTCATGACCTACATTTCCACAGTTACATGTTTACGTGTTGCTTTTGACACTCACATATATGGTGGCGGTATCAAATGATGCGGGGTTGTGGGCTTTGATCAGGGGGTTATATCACAGAAGAAATGTGTTCTATGATTTTATTATTTAAAAATTCCCGATTGTTCTTTTGTTGGTGTTTGTTATCTCGATCATCTGGCAGCCAACTACTAAATATTCACGAGGAACGTGATCTCACTCCTTTTCTAGGGAACGAGATGACAGTTTTTCGCTGTCAACCGACACACTGCCCAAAGACTAGTTTCACATTACTAGAATTATTTATCCAGATGCCTTTTTTAGGCGCTAGTTCCAAACATAATTATATGTGTTTAAATAAATTAACACTGCAAGTGTATTGGCTTCTTGGTTTCTGCATGCTGTTTGCCGGTTGTTCGATCTCTGTCCTCGAGGAATTCTAGCTGCACCGGGCTGCGTGATAACACTAGCTATAATGGCGGGTCACCTTTGCGACACAATCTTATTTTAGTGTTAACTCAACTGTCATAAATTTTCTTTAGGCCTTTCGGATTCACCACCGCTGAATGAACAGTCATATCTGTCAGGTTTGTTTACAAACAACGATTTGACAGCGCGTATTAATACAAAATAAGTGAGTGTGACGTAGCAAAATCTGTGACGGTTAATCCTAGGTTTTACGGTCCCAAAATAAACCCAACAGCCAATCAGATTACAGATACAAACTTAATTGGATTAGAAGTGTTGTTTTACGTAAAATTACGTCATGGCCATATTCACCCACAACGTTTTATATACAGCTACCCGTCAAAAAGTGGTAACGGGTTTACGAGATTTTATCCAGGTTTTCCACCGTAATATGGCAAGGAACAGGGTAAAGTGGACAATCCATCGTCGTATAGCCGAAGTACCCTTGAGTACGACCCACATACAAAAATTATTGTGGAAATCAAAATGGATCCGTCCCAGTCAAATGTTTCCCACGACGTTCCTGTTGGTTTTGTCATTTGGTTACTAAGGGGAAAATGGTTTATTTTTAATGTTCAAAAGGTTGCAAATGTAACATCTTGGCGTTCAGGAAAAAAATGCGTGATGTGCTCCTTCGCCTTATCCCAAGGTAATATACAATTCTCGTTTTTCAGTTGTTTCAGTAACTTACATTTAAAAAAATCAAACATTTATGTCTTGAATACAGGGTTTCGAAATTAAAGGTTTGAGCTATTTATTCTCATAATTGAACTATTGTTGTACATTGTCACCTCACAGTATATGTTTTTAGTGACGTCAACAAATTAAATCTGGTTTCTGAATTTTTTGAGAGCCCATTATTTCTATATAATTTATTTATAATGACATTTTTAACAGGCTGGATCCGGGCTTAATCAGGGTATATGGAAACATCTTGAAGAGGGAATCCGAGAAATTGCTCTCCAAATTATCTGCGTACACCTTTATACTGGCCCGCTTTTTATACCACAGTAAGCATAACTTGGCTCTGTTTGGATTCTTTGTCAGGGAAGGCTTTAGCTAAGGGTACATCCTATTTTTCCACGGAAGAGCTCTTCCCACTGATAGCTGTTTTATTTTTCTCGAAAAAAAAAAACTATTGTGTTTATTTAAACCGTGCTTGTTTCGGACAACTTTTTACAGAAGTATTTTCTCAATCACAGAGAAAGTAAACTTGACACCCTCCTCCAAATAATGATACTCAAGCCAAGTCTAAGGCCCTGTGAAAGTCATTACTGGGCCCTTCCTGAAACCTGGGGCTTCTTCTGCATGAAGAAGTTTATATCCACCAAACGAAATTGCCATTCACATATTCACGAAAGCACACATTTTGATTTGACAGGTCGTTCATATAAGTCTTGATCATAAATGATTGCGAAATATGCATGTAAACCAAAGCTGGCAAGCTAACGATATTATCGTTAGTGTTGTGTGATTAATACGCTCTGCCGTGATAGATGTTTGTATATGCACCAAACTCATTTTGTTCACCGGCAGCCTCTTTACCGGCACTCTATCTACACACTTAAATAAACCAGCAAATTGTATATGGCCTTAGAATACGCAAATAAGATTAGGTTGTGTAGAACTTCCCACACACCCAATCAATCGGTTGACAGTAGAGTTCGGTTATATGTGATAAATCTGACAGGGGCTGTAATGCAGAATAAATCTCTTGTTAAGCAAGGATGAACTGCGACATGACCACAGAACAGTGATACAAATTAAGTCAAGGGTAAACTAATATAGAAAGCGTATTTTTGTTCTAGAAATGAATACTGGTATCTGGTATCTAATAAAAATCAGATCTAAAAAACGCTCCCCGTGATTCGATTGTCACAATATTGAGATCTAACGCAACTTATACTGTTCAATAAGGCTAAACTTACTGGGGTTAACGAGAGGTCACAGTTTCAATTGTCCAATAAAAACACCAAAACAAGCCGAAATTGTCGTAAGTCACATGAAGTTGGGAAAAATGGAACTCCACTCAAAGTTTATTATTTGATTGGTGTTTGTTGACTGCACGTATCCGTGCGTCATGTTAAAATACACAGTCGATAAACTTCGGTTCGTCGACGGAAATCTTCGGCACTTATAAACCAAATTTGAGAAGAAGTTCTGTGATTGGTCAGTTTAATGAACCAATCGGCATTGTAATTAGGGTGATTGCGTTAGATCTCAATATACAAATGTAGCAACAAACAAAACACCAGTAGCGTTATTGAGATTGCATGGAGTTTAATCAGATTGGGTATTCAACCACCTCTTTATCTTCACCATGCCATTACACACGAAGTGCTAGAACATCAGCACCTTGTTACCTATTTCCAGCCTTTAGGAAAATCAATCGTATTCTCGCGAGAGTTTCTATAGTAGACGAGACTAAGACAACTATCGTACGCTATGCCAGGCAATCGGGCATTAATTGCCTTTAATTTTTGGGGCGACGTATGTCACAGACCAGCAAATAAAAGAAGTGCAAAACAACATGGCCCTGGTGTATCTTAGAGTCAATGTCTCGACGTAGGAAGTAGAATTGATCATTTTTTAGAATGCAGGAAAGGGATCGTCACATCGCAAAAAACTCCAATGATTTTCTGCCTTCAGAGAATTTGTCCTACCACGTCGCTTTGGCTCAATATTCTCCTAGACGGGTGGTCAGGTTGGCCGGCCCTATCTGATCAATCACCCGGTCACGTCGAGCCCGGCAATGATTTAATATTAATTCTATCGTAATTAATAAAATTCAAATAATAATTTAAAAAATATCTAAAGAAAAGTTTATTCCATTCTTCCGTAATTTTTGTTTTATTGTGATGGCCACCATGCTGGCGATTTTGTCAACAAGCTGCTTGGACGGGTCGATGGTACATGCTAAAAATTCATTTACAAGACTCCGCTAGACAGCTTTAATGAATCACGGATTCTAACATATAATTAGAATTAAATTTTATACTGACAACAGACTTATGGCAAGATTTTAAAAACCAAATCATCGCTGTTTATCTACACAGCCATGTGCTTTTTACCTGGACACCGAAGGTTTGGATCACAGCCTCATCGAAACTGCTAAATTTAACATGTGTCAGACAATTAAAGCACCAAGCGCTCCGAACTGCGAACGAGACAACCGCAGGATCCAACGACTAAATTGCCAAATTGAACCTGTGACTAAACTGAAGTCGTCAAGACAAAGTAACGTCCCTTTGACCACAAAAAAAGGCGACACCATTCTTTCGTTAGCTACTTATTGATTAAAAATAAACAATATTTCCTCGATTGGGTGGTGTTCGAGAGAAAGCATTTCACCTAATCTTACACATGCACAGATACATAGTTCTGCGGTCCAAATGCGCCATATGTAGGTCGGTGCCATTTTGTTGCCGCCTAGCTGAAAGTGGTATTTTAACACATGTACATTTGTCGATACGGGGATACTCATAAAGAAGTCCCGCCTGCCTGCACACATGAACAACCCTCATCAGATTTCTCCAAGGCTATTCACCAACATGGACGTTGTGACATTCATACTCTTCTCCGCTCTTTGCTTCGTACCTGGGATTAACAGTGCAACTGGTAAGTTATTGTGTTAATCTGATGATTTGTTTACCTAAGTTTGTTTGTTTCGGGGTTTAACGCCGTTCTTATGCCTTTTACACTCCTTTGACAACGTGTCAGTCTCATTGGTGAAATAAATCGTTCTCAGCGTTACATACCACGACGACAACATAGGATAATCACACGGCACAATGCAATGCAGATCGCCATGTTGTTGTTGTCCCATAGCTCTGATGTCTGAACAAGGATCCCTCCAAACGTCCGCAGTTTATCTAGTTGGAAATAAGGTACCATATCCGAGTTGCAAGAATCCCTGACAAACTACCCTTTAACCGAAGATTACAAAAGTTATCGATGAGAAGAACATATTGTGCAATAGTGTTCTCAATTTAAACACGTATCCTGTGCAGGTTCATTTGTGTTTGACACAAAAAGCTATAGATAACATTTATATTTCTGTACTTTGTATAAGTATTCGATTTGTTAGTTTGTTAGTTTATTTTGTTTGATTGGGGTTTAACGTCGTACTCAAGGGTATTTCACTTATATGACGACGGATTGTCCACTTCGATCTGTTCCTTGCCAAATTACGGGGGAAAACCGGGAGGAAACCTCGTAAAAACCAGCCCCGCGATCGCCGGAGCCACATCGTGTGACTCCCACATACACTTGAGGGTCGACAGGAGGACTCGATCCTGTGGCCGGCACATCGAAGAGGGATTTAGTAACCACTACGCCACGGCCACGGGCCGTATAAGTATTCGAGAGTTTGTAATTTAACACATGGTAACGACACGGCAACAATACCATTCCAAAATATTATTTTAAAGCCTTGTTTAATTAATAAAATTATTCTCAAAAGTTGCAGTTTTGTGCTATGGCAGGAAATTATCGGTAACATGACAATGTGTGTTAAAACCTATAAAAACAATGTTCACAAGACAGGTCGAATATGTAAAGTAAACCAATGATTTAAATGTCAGTGTTCCCGCATCCATTGATTGGACGATGACGCCTGACAATGCTGATTTAGGGGAAATAACTTCAATTAAGACTGGATTATGTTAACTCCTTGTTGAATTACGGGTTAAGTTTATTCGTAAGCTAACACAAATAAAACTATAACTTATAAAATAAAATGCCATGTATAAATAGTAAAATAGTCCGTCAGGTATATGAGTGAATCACATGATGTGACTCCGATAATAGCAAGGGTTTTTAACGAGGGTTTCTCTTTTCTCTGTTTCTCACAAGGATCAGTGCGAGATGGACAATCCATCGTCATAGAAGTAAAATACTATTGGGTATGATGTTCAAAGACCCCAATCGAACAGGCCCTTTTAACTATAGTGGCAAAATAATTAAAGTTCATATGAAAGTCTCATCAATTCCAATCAGACTTTAGAAGTTCCCTATTCCCCAACGGGTATTTTTGTTTCCCACCAGCTTTGATCCGGACACAACTGTTAATGACCAGGGTCCGGTTGTTCAACGCTCCGTTAGCCTAACAGCCAGTTAGATGACGTCGCGTGACAAAGAAATGGCCGTTTCGTCGTAATAGAAATGTATTGTTGCGCAACTTCATCGAGCGGACCGATAACTTAATGGAGCTTTGAGCAAAAATCTGGTATTGTGACATGGTGTTACAATTTACAAACTAAGTTCAAATTCGATGCTTCTTGTGAATCAACACTCCAGCCCATATAGTTAAAACGAATATTTTATCTGATTATGTTATTATTACTGCTGACTTTGATGCAGACGATGACATTTGGGAAATGGATAGATATCTAGGCCATCTTAATTTTGACGAAGATTGTGTTAGTGATATAAATTACCTTGATGTGTTAGAAGACTCAAATTGTGCAAGATATAGAAGTAATGTTGATACAAGGAAACATATAAATGAAAATAATTTGTGTTAAAAGCCAACGTGAAAATGATTTATATAAAACTCGCAAATTTGACCCTTAAAACAAATTAATTCTTGTGTAATATAGATGCAATCGAAATTGATCTGCAAACAGGTTTATTGAATAATTTATCATGTAATGAAAATAAATCTGTTATAAATAATTTAACTGCAAATAACCACTCTTATGTATTAATGATGCTGCCGAAACCACATGTGGTCATTCACTCCAAAAAATATCCCAAAAGGCGCAGAAATTAGCCGTGGTTCGGAAAAGTATGTTGGACAAAACGGAAATTATATTATCTAACCAAACGAAAATACAAACTTATAAAATCATTGAAAACTGTATTGACAAATGCGAAGCAAAAATCAATAAACGACAATAGATAACAAAATGAAAAAATATAATGTTCAGTTGCAAGCAAATCGCGGGGTTGGTTTTTAGGATGTTTCCTGCCGGTTTTCCACCATATTTAGCAAAGGAGCGGTGTGAAGTGGACCATCTGTCATCATACAAGTGAAATACCCTTGAGTACGACATTAAACCCCAATCAAACACACAAACAAGAGATACAAACACACTTAAGGGGCATAAATAAATCTAATCCCAGGGAGTTTTGGAAGATATTTAATGGCAAACAACTCAAAGGAAAATTAACAAAAAGAAGCTACACTGTGCTTTTATAGATTTTTTGCAAGCATTTGACAATGTATAGAGGGTGGGACTTTGGAAAAAAGATTGTCTTAAAACATATTGTCGAAAAGCATGTATCACTCGATAAAATCACGAGTACGATTCAATAATGAAATATCTCATATCTTTGCGTGTGAGAAAGGCGTACGACTAGGGGAGCATTTGTCTCCTTTGTTGTTTTCTTTATGTTTAAACGACTAAGATACTTTTCGTCAGGCTAAACACTGTCAGGGGATTGAACTTGATGGTGGGAACGGTTGTTTAAATACACTTTCTTTGCTTTATGCAGACGACACGTTAAGTATAGCTGAAAGTCAAACACAGCTTCAACACATGCTTGGTGAATTTTCGAAATATTGTAAGCTTATAATTAACGTCGATATATCCAAAACAAAAAATGTTCGGCAGTGCATGGGTGAGCTGTAAGATGTCCAGCATCCTTCAAGTTAAATCGAAACAACATAGGGATAGTGGACACAAACAAATATTTAGATATACATTTCCATAGTAATAAATGTGTTGCGGCTACTACTTAGGGAAACCCCAACACGCTAGGGAGCAATATCAATGTACGATATAACAAAAACATCATGAAATGCTAAAATGCCTCCACTGGGGTCAGTTTTCCATAGTGTAGTAGTACCAATTTTCACATCAGGAATATGGGGCTTTCAATAAACTGATTACATCGATTCTATTCAAATTAAATTCCTAAACTGTTACCGGTCAGTTCCCAATATATAACGTGGTACGATAGCAGATAGTAAGTTGCTGTTATCATTTCATCAGATCAAAAAGTATCCAGTATTTTATACCAACTTCTGTACAACAACAGCTTGGTATCTCCATGGTGTAGTAAGGTTAAAAATATTCTTGGTTCATGTGTTTTCAAGACATTTGGTTAAGCCAGAGCTTTCCCAGCAAACGGTGGCTTATATATTGTGTTTAGCAGCGGTTGAAAGGTCATTTTATACAGACAAATCGAGGTAAAACGAAGGAGTTATCAAACGGTCAAAATTAAAAACAGACCATCTATTTGAAACAAAATGTTGATAGAAAAATATATATTCGCCAACCACTATTAAAATTCCGCATATCAAATCATGTTTTGCCTGTAGAAACTGATCATTGGAATCATATATCTTAGAATAATAGGCTATGTACGATATGGAACAGAAATGTTGGTGACGAGATTCATTATCTATGTCATTCTCCTCATTTTAGACTTCAGCGAATTTCAAATGTATTTTTCTTGAAGACCGTACAGTAGATATTAAAACCGAAAGACGGTTTAATTGTCAGATCAGTATATCAGAAAAGTTTCAAAATCGATAAAGCATAATTGATGTCACTTTAATTCCAATCGCCGTTTATATATTTACACAATTATGTTCTTGTCCATATGGTTATGTTAATGTATCTGTTATACCACCGCTGGTGGTCTTGAGAATAAAATCGTTGCCAAATACAAAATGTGTACTTCGCTCCTGGCTTGATGAAATTCTTAACTGTCAATACCACACCCGGGAGACAACTGCAGGGGGTGGCTTATATCCAACATCTAACGGCGTGTAAGATGATTCCTAACGGCCACGATGACACTGCGATGACAGTAGATAATAATATGTTGATATATTTATTTAAAGTTCTGTCTTACAGATGTCCACATCCCTTCTTTCGACGGTCTATCGTTAAAAAGATATGTATTAAACTGAAATTAAACATTTATGTGACGTCATTAAGGGTGTGTTTACTTCCAGACACCAGGGTTCTCAACACCAAACTTAACGCCCTTAATTCTGTTGACTAGGATTATTTTTAACATATTTGTGTATCTGCTATCGGTGACACTTTTCTTAGTAAGGTTAGGCCCCATAGAGGTATTGCCATCTTCTGGGGAACAGCGTTGACTTCTGGTATCATCTTTTGTTATTATTATAATTATGGCCGTTGTATTATTGGCATATGTACCGGAGCAGATAATTCTAAATTGCAATATATTTGTACATATGGCAACTGACTCCTGTGAAAGTTTACATTCTTCTACTGATCGCTGGTATAAGACTGCTAGTGTCTGAGATCCAAACGTTATTTCAGATGAAGACTGGTATAGGTGGCCGGTTATTACGGCTGGCGATTTGGTCCTTAACCCTGAGGGTGCTGGGAACGATTCCCGGACTGGTTTCAAACTACAGAACTAGGTATTCTTCACTTTCTAAAATGCGCTAAAAAATCATTCATCATAATTTTTTTACGGACCTCGAGTTTCTCTCACCGGACTCGTGCACTTATGTTAGTGTTGTTCGTCTTACCACATCGTGTGATACCCCACCATTGATTGGACCAAACTTATGGTATTCATAAGTACTATGTTTCAAAAGGTATTAGTGTATTTTACGAGTAGTTATGATAACTTTTGACAGTTAACATACCTCTGTTCTTGTGTCTGCATTCTATGCTTTTTATGGTGGCTATCTTCCCCCAGAATCTTACTCGAGTTAGATGCAGGTATCTACCAATGCAATCAATATAAACTAATGGCGAAACAGCGGATTACATTTTCCATTTTCTCTGTACTACTAAAGATCTTTTCGGACAGAAATAAGACTTGACATCTGATCAAATGTGCACCTAAATATTCGATTAAGAATTCCTAACGCTTACCGTTTATTTTATTCAAACTTTCTTTCCGTTTTGATATCGAAATTCAAACAATATGGCGTCTTTTAATACCTTTGTATTTCGGGAAATAGACAAGTCATCCTTCAAAGGAAAAAAGTAACCTTACTCAGGTGGGGACAATACCTGATACAGAACATCTTCGGACAATTGTCAAGCCATTGCTGTTCCTTCTGTCATATCGAAAGTTTATGAAAGTATTCTCAAGTGTTGTGAAAAACAATTGTATGGCTCTGAAAGACAATTGCTATATAGTATGTATTGTGAGAAGGGCTATATGGTTAATTCCTGGATAAACCTAATTGAACTGAACTGAATGCCCATTCGGCTTTCGAGAATGTCATGGTACGATCAACGAGCCTATGTTCCCAAAGTTGTGTGTGGGTAGTTCGGAGTTTAAATGTTTCTTATTACATGCCAGTTAATCCTATGATATCGTCAATCATTTGACTCAATGAAGCTAGTTTATTAAACGCGGCAGCCTTACACGTATTGTGAGACCTGGTATAAGCTATAGGCGTTTGCCGTCAAATGTGGGTTCAGGGCCATTTTATCCTTTTTACATGTGAGATTTGTCCCCATATATTTATGTCAGGGTATTACCATGACTTAAGTCTATCTGTCGCCAGTGTTGGTTGTAATGTATCCGGATCTTTTGTGAAATCATATATCGTATGCGAACGATCTCTATCATGCGTGACAGTCGACTACAACATTACAAAGCCCCCTCGATCATTGTTCATCTAACACGGTACAATTATGTGTACTTATATTCCATTCGTGACAAACCCGCAATAATGCAGAATCGTACAATTTGAATATCAGTGGAGCCGTGAAAGGCCATGAATATAACATTACGACATATAGGGATTTTATGTTTGTTATGTTTTCGATCCCTGTGATCCTCTATTATCGACAAAACAGTAGTTCGATTGGGACACTTATTTGTCCCTACCCTTTCTGGAAATTGTCGATATTAATAGTTACTATACATGTGTGCTGTTACATAAAGATCGATCCCCTTACGTGGGCAGTAGCGTGTTAGTGTCTAGCTATATGTGACCAGTAATGATTGTCCGTTAATTTTTCCGTTCTACCTGACAACATATCAAGAATAGGCTGATTTTGATCTGGGGATCCTGTTATAGTTATTTATGGGCATGCATGTCTCGTTGTTTACTTTTGTTTAATATCTTTGTGTCTCGTTCAAATTTTGTCGATTTTCAATATGGGTTTTCCAATTAACGGTATCATGCATGAATATGTCCGAGAACTTAAACGATTTCACACATTAGTCTTCTGAATCGCATTTAACGGTAGAATTATTCAGATAGCTCGGTGCACCCCTTGATGGTCTAACAACCATTCATTTTGTCCTCTTTATATTTAACGATAATTCGTTTGCAAGAAGCCAATTTGAAATTTTATTCAATTCATGATTTGTTGATTTAATTAACAATTCCAAATGTTTGTCATAGATGTGAAGGCAGGTGTCATTTTCAAAGAGCATACTATTGAATACATTCGACACAGAAGAGATATCATTAATGTATAGAAGAAATAAAATTGGTCCAAGTGTTGATGCTTGAGGGACACCGCATGAAATTGGTATAACCTGTCAGATAACTTATCAGCATTAACATTTGATTTGCTTCGCGAAGTAAGATAGCTATTGAACCAATAAAGTTGTACCTGTGAAACCATAATAATCAAACTTTTTAAAAATAATACGATGATTAACTGTCAGTATCAAATGCTTTTGATAAGTCCAAAAAAGTCAATATTCTATACTTTTTACATTCTTTTGCTTTTATTATGTTATTCTATAATGCGATAAGAGCGGTTTGAGCGAAAACCAAATTGATTTGGAATAAGTAGATTCTGCTGGTAGAGAACATCCATCATGAAACAACAAATGAAACATTTGATATGTTGACAAATTTAACGCTAATACCATCTCTATGAAGGACTTGCTTGACAACATTGCTGGAGATGTTGTCATCGGTTTGATTGGAAGGATCAGTGTGTATAATAAAATTGTTATTTTATGAATGATTGTTAATAAGTAAAAGTGATATAGTTTGAAACACAATATTTAGAATTTTTAGATCCAATGTAAAAGATTTAATATATTGACATTTTTTATTTTTTTAAGCTTATGGATGTCATTTTCTGTTCAACTTGATCCTCTATTTAGTATTTACCTCCCAGGGTGGTACTAATTGGAATTATCTCTTAATCAGAGCTGAAATACTACTGAATGTGTCATGAAACACTAATCAATCAATCTTTTTAAAAACGAAATACAAATAAATCGAGTTACAGCTCTAAAACAACCTATAATAAAGATGACCGAGATGGACCAAACTGCCTCTCCGGGCCCAGGGAGGCAGTTTGGCCCTTCTCGGCCATCATAGATAATAAGTTCGAATCCTGCATTATGTTTGCGGTTTTTCGCAAAACGATTTGAATCCCCTTACATTAGGTAGGCCCTTCCGTGCATTCAATGCAAAATCCAATTATAGCTTAGCTACAAAATGCTGCTTTTATCGAAATAGTGAAATGGATTTGTTGCCTTTTGGAAAAGAGCTCTTCCTCCTCGACCCCGAAGATTTAGTGGCTATTGCTATAGCCCTATTCTGTAATCGTCAAAAGTTGAGAGAATACACTAATTTTTAGCTTAATGCGCGGGTACTACCTAAAAAAAATATCTTACAGAAAGCCTATTAATAGTTGGGATTTGTAGTTAAATTGTATACCAATAAATCTGAACTAGAGTATCGTATCTAAACGATCAAATGTCTGAATTAAGGCTGGTTTAGCTAGAGTTTGAGATGCAAAATATTAATACGCATAGTGAGTCGTGAGCGGGTTATTATCGCTGGCCGAGTTTGTTAATCCAGTTCTCCTGTTAAAACCACCCAGTGCTCGTGTTAACGACACTCTCCTCGAGAGCCTCAGCGCATCATATGAAAGCGTGATTAGCTTGTGGTAATTTTACACTGAAAGCAGACGTTCTAGGAATTAATTTTTCGGAAATCCCCTATTCCAACACAGCCTCGTTTTGGTTTACCCGTGAATATATGTCCTTTTGATGATATGTTTTGATGACATAGCTGTCAAACTATCAAATGAATGGCAAAATAATTTGTAAACCGATGAAAGATGGTACGGTAGTGAGTCGAACATATCTGTATGTGAGAGTTCTTCTGATTCGAGTAGATCAGACGGTGACGTTTACAGTGGAGAGGAATCCGATACACATAGTTGGAAGACACATTTTTCTGACATTCTTGTCAATACATTTTCCGCCGAAGGTTGGCCAAAACATCGGTTATCGGACGCCATAATCTTCATCAGCTTCAGTTAAGCTAGGTGTCCGATTTCAGCAGTTGTTTTTCCCAATGTCACACACTTTCAATGTCGTCCCATGATATCGTAAAGCAGTATTGCGCGAAAGCCGTGTTGATGTGGCACACCGACAAAAACTATATGGAAAGCGGTCCACCACTTAAAATTCTGACAGCCCAATTCTTATTTTCAAGGTCTTTTGGTCATATTTTTAATTTTAAAGGTTACCAAGGTAGTGTGCGAGCCTTGTGTATTACGGCTTAGTCAGTCTTAAACCGCGAAGTCTAATGACTGCTACCAAAACGGTCGAAAGTCGAGTGAAAACTCCCGCTATTTAAAATCGTATTTAACACACAAACACCGATTTGGTTATGTGAACAGCGTAAATTTGATCTCGATCGGGAGTTATGAATGTTAGTGTAGGAGCCCCATGAAGAGAGAATTAAGAACAAAAAAATTCAACTGTTCATGGAAATAATCTGTGTATTTAACCAAAGGGCCTCACTCACGAACATCCGGTCACTTGTTTGACACATAGGCAATGGCCTTATATTAAAGCCTTTAGGCTCTAGTTAAAATTTGCTTTCTGTTATCAAAGTTAACTTGACATTTAATGGTATTTCAGTTAAAAAGAAAATATCGCAATGCTGCTCTTTGCATACCCTAACACATACAATCTATATGACAGATATACTCTGACAAAAAAGAAACGCATAGGCGAAATATTAATAGAATTATCTCTCGCTATGGACCGACGGCAGCGGAGGCGTATTCGTCGCCGAAAAGCGCCGCACGAGGGCGCTGAAGTCAGTACCTTGTGTGGCCACCGTGAGCTGCAATCACTGCGCGACACCT
>JAVFBX010179065.1:0-10594 GCA_034783855.1 Mopalia kennerleyi
GAACTGTGTAATATATTAATTCCTCCTCTAATAATGATGCTGACCACTGACCTGTGTAATATATTAATTCCTCCTCCCACAATGATGCTGACCAATGAACTGTGTAATATATTAATTCCTCCTCCCACAATGATGCTGACCAATGAACTGTGTAATATATTAATTCCTCCCTATAACTATGGAAACTATGAATAGTTGGTAAAACTATTTTAATTATTGCATTACCAAAAAAAATGATTGATGTTTGACTAATATAGCAGCCAGTTTTGCAATAAATGGAAATCTTATGCATTGTTAATGTTTCACCCCTTAAAGATCACACAAATATAGACTAAATTCAAGAAAATGGAATATGAAAACAAAGGCTTAATTTAGGGGGTCTTGGGCAACATTTATAGTTTAATACTGTTGTACATTTGCCATTCCTTTAAATTTGTAACTTCGTAAAAAGTTTCTAGCATACACTTTTAGGCTATAAAAACTTGGTACCTTTAAATTATTCCTCAACGCAGTCCATGGGATTGCTAGATCCTATCCTATTCTCGAGGCTATTAAATCTAGTGTTATTGAATTAACTTTTTTAGGAAGTACTAAGTCATTTATAGTCATTCATATATACTTTAAGGCTATAAATCTTGGTGCCATTCAACAATGTCTTGATGAAGTCCATGGGACTGTTAGTTGATATTGTATACTTAGAGGCTATAAAACTTAGTGCCATTCAATCACATCTTGGTGATGTTCATTGGGCTGTTGGTCAATAATGTATACTTTGAGGCGATAACACTTGTTGCCATTCAATCACATGATGATGTCCATGGGACTGTTATTTATTATATTGTATACTTAGAGGCTATAAAACTTTGTGCTGTTCAACCGCTTCATGATGAACTCTATAGAACTGTTGGTCAATATTATATACTTAGAGGCTATACAACTTTGTTCCATTCAGTCACACCTTGATGAAGTCCATGAGACTGTTTGTTTAAAACTTTAATAATAGTGTCATTAAATTTCTTTTGAAGTCCAAGGCACTGTTGGTAATTAACATATACTTTGAGGCTATAAAACTTAGCGCCATTAAATTAACTTTTTTTAGGAAGGCCATGCTAATGTGAGTTATTTACATATACTTTGAGGCAATTCATTTTTGGGAGGGCTTTTTTCCCCCTAATTTTTGCTTTGGAATGTTGTCTAGATACTAGAGAATTATCATGCATTTTAGATGTTTATGTTTATTTCAACACCTTTCATTGCATCAAGACATATTGTTACCATTAATAAGACTAATACATTTTGAATGCTTAGCATTTCAATATTACAAATACATCGGTCACATCCATATGAAATTGTAGTTTAAAAGACAAAATATCCTGAAAAGGAGAATTCATGCTGTCTTGTTTGAATGATAAATATGATACATATATGATAAGTAATTGATATATTATTAGTATGTATGTTTAATGAATACTGGGATGTAATATCCTGTTACTTTGGTGTGTCAATAATTCATTACAGTATATTTAGTATAAAGCTGACATGTGTTCAAAAGATTAATCAGATGTAAGCTATTGGTGAGTCGCTTTTAATTTACTCGGTAACCATACCTCCTTCTTAACCTCTGTTTTTATGCCCGAAGGCAGGATGGGTAATTTCAATGCACAATTAATAAATAGGTCCATGGTCGTGCATTGGAGTGGCTTAAAACAGTGTAGGCACATATTAGAGAGAAGCGGATTCACAGCTTTGTCTTCATGGATATTCATTTAACATACAGCCAGGCAATTGAAGATCCCTGTGAATTTACTTCCTACCTGGTTGAGGATTGTTTGTGCCGTAAAGGTGTTTTGAGAGATTGTTTGAAAGTCGCGTAGCTTAGCCACCGTGTGCCAGTGACTTAACCTTAGCTCTGTCTGATTACTACAGCTCACATGGAATACCTAGACGATGGCAGCTAAACACAGGTACAACTTCACATCACAATATTCATCGTTTGCTTTGTTTTTCTTTGATGTTACAGGTGTTTTTATTTCACTGCAGGAGTTTACAAAATTTACAAACCTATGTTTGGTGCTGAACACATGTATAAGGTAAAGGACTATAGGCCTCTGTTAATATACAGCTGGATTTTGATGTCAAGATTTCACAGCTGCTGACTAAGCATTGTTTCTAAATTTCTCATTATTTTCCCAGCAGTATGTCAGTCACCTGTATACCGGTTCATGAGAACTCTTCTACCCTCTGTTTGTATGTTATGTTTTATATATCCCATACACTTTTGTCATTAAACATGAGGACAGAAAACCTTTCTAACTGGTCACTAGCACTATTACAGACGTTACCAACTCAAGCTTGAATAATTGCATTTGAGACCACCTTTCCATCTATAATGTAAATAAGGGAATATATATCGGCTTCTTTTGTCTCGAAATGGCTATAGTTTACCTGTTACAACTTGAGATTGTGATCAATTCACATATCGTTAGCCACACGGGATATCGATAACTATCGCCAATAGTGGATGCAAATATCAATAGTTTCAATAGTTGAGTAATTTTCCTGAACGTATGAGTTGTAGACACATGAATTGTTTTAGTAAACATAATTTCGAGACAATGTTCGGAAGATGTGCTAGTTTAGATAATTGGATAAGTTTCCTGAACCTATAAGTCGGTTTATTCTAAAGCCTTGATATTGTTACAACATATGTTTTTTTAAATATATATTTTGCTATGCATAGAGACAAGGGTACCAAACAACTTAGTATATTTATGTAGTACAAGCATTTGTGATTTGTTAAACAAATAAAGAAATCTCAAGTAAAAATAAAGTTATTTTTCTTCATTATGGCTACTTAAGATGTGTTTAAAAAATTTACAAAAAATTCGCAATAGTATCGCAATAGTCCCTTAATATCGCAATACTACCGCAATATTAGTTGGGACTATCGCAATACTATCGCAATAGTCATATCAGCCTCAATTGTCACCCCTAATACATTTAAGAAGGTTAATAGTGTTGTAATGCTGTGTCTGCTATGTTGCTAGCGAAACGGGAATAGAACAAAGTAAAAACAAAAGCAAAATTACAGTATTGTAGATCAGAAGGTGAAAGATTAAAGGTAGAATCTTGCAGTTCTCCATCTAAATATTGGAAATCCATAAATAAGGTATTAAAAGGCTAAAAATCTTACACAACTAATGTAAGTCTAGATGATTTTTACAATCACTTCAGTAAAATGGATGTTATCTTAACCCAGAATAGCAATAAGTACAATACAGCACAAGTAGATAATAATGTCGAAGTAGTACAACTTGATCAGCCAATGAAAAAGGATGAAATACTTAAAGCAAATTGGAAAATTAAAACTAAACATGGCATGTGGACTTGATCAATTGTCTTCAGAAAGTTATTGCTGGAAAAACATTGTTGGAAACCTTGTTCAATTATATATTTATAAATTTCATGCATCCAAAGGGTTGGTAAAAGGGTGTACCTGTATATAAAGAAGGTGACAAAAACAATGTAGACGTTTAAAGGGGGGTAACTTTAATAAACGATTTTGCCAAGGTACATTCCATTGTCCTGAATAACCGTTTACATAACTGAGCCGAAACTAGTAATGTTTTGTCAGATGTTCAGTTTGAGTTTAGAAGAGAAAAGTGGAAAATTGACTGTGTATTTTACTTATACAATATCATTTTTAATGCGCTGCAAAGTCGCAACAAACTTTTTTGTACATTTATACACTACAAAAAAGCTTTTGATTCTGTAAATGGAAATGCACTTTGGCATAAACTCTTGGAAGTTGGTTGTAGCACGCTTTTTGTTAAGGCTACTCAGTCTATATATCATTCTGTTAGAGCTTGTGTAAGGTCGTTGGGTTAGTTTCGAACCTGTTTGATCAATATTTGGATCTAAAGCAAGGCGATTTTAATTTCTGTGTATATTAATGGTATTTCTTTTCTGCTGATAGTATTGTGTATTTCACTTATAGTATGTGTGTGAGTGTGTAAGCCTACTGTCGCTCGGGTGCGTGAAATCACTTATGTCTTAGCCCACATTTACACTTGTATAGAATGTTTTGTGATTTGTACTACCTACTGATTGTGCTGTAGGTACCGGTCTGTATCTTCTCATGTTGTATTTCCCCGTTTATGTGCTAAAAATCGTTGATTAACACGAGTAAATTATGAGACAAACCCGTATTTTCATGGCGCAAATCATTCACTTGAATGGTGTCGCCACAACTTAAAATATGTATGTAAGAAATGATATTTCGAGCGATCTAGAAACCAAGAGTGATGAAGATTATATTTATGACGAGTTTCAAATATTTGTTTTAAAATTTGCAGATGATGCCGTTTTATTGTCTAAATCACCAATAGTTTTACCATTGTTGTTGGATAAACTACATACGTACTATATTGGTGTGATCTAACCGTAATATATATATAAAACAAAGGCGGTCGTTTTTGGCAGGGCTTAGTATAAAGGAGAAGTCAAGTGTGTTTATAATGGCGAAAGTTTAGCAATTATAGATAATTGTTATTTAGGAATTGATATGAAATATATCTATGAAAGAAACACCTAGAATGCTAAAGGAGAAAGTGAGAAAGGCTGTTTATGCATTGAAACAATGATCTAAGAAACTGTATCTTACCTTTGGTGTGGAACTAGAATTGTTTGATAAAATGGTTAAGCCTATTCTATTATATGGGTGTGAATTGTGGACGTTTACAGACGTTAAAGATGTTAAAGTCATCCACACGCAATACTTAAAGTACTTACTTGGACTTCCTAAAACACCCCGAATATGTTTGTGTATGGTGTGTTAGAAGGTACCTTTTAACTGTTGATATAAGGAGTCGTGTTTTACGTGTCTAGCATGGTATATCATTTATATTTTGGCCATAAAAACTTGGTGATAGGCTTACAATTTGTCTATAGCTGGCGTGATGGGATTCGTAAGCTATGAGAAGGGCTGGGTTATGGATATCGTTTTTTTAACGATATGTGCTCAGAACACTTAGTTAATTGTATGCAACAAAGATGTGTTTATTCAAAACTGGATTTTCAACGTTAATTCATCATCCAGGTATTCAACGTATAACCACTTGATTAGCAAAATTGGTAGAGCTAGTTATTTAACATTTTCCTATTATCTATGTACCATGGGAATCTCTAAATATTTCAATTAACAAAACAACTCTATTGAAGAAAGCATTGCTACGGGATATTTGGGTTAAATAGCGCAGTAATGACTTGTGTTTTGGAAAAACTGTAAAATCTTAAAGCTAAAACTATATTTTTGAGGTAGCCATTTAAAATTTATAACATTACAACCTAAGAAAAGGGCGAAGGGTGAAGGCCAAGAGGCTGCCTAGGTCCGGAAGCGTTGAGAATGAGGAAAGGTAGAGCGGCAATGTAGGCTGATTTTGAAAATATATTTTGAGCGAGGGCGTTTTAAATCTCGTTAACAGTTTGAGTATTATGATACAATATACCTTCAGCACGCTAAGTATTTTTAAACATTGCTATGGCAAACTTGTTTTAGTTAATGGGATTGCTGTTTTCCAGTCATGTACATCAGAATTATTGCACACAACTGCAGCAGGTTCTAACCTCATTCCTTCACTTTTTAAAACCCCTTGCCCCCCCCCCCCCACCCCCGCCCAAGAAACCCACCACTGGCAACAACGTTAGCTTGGGTTGACCGTTTTTGATGTGATTTGGCACTATCGCTAACCTCATACGGATAACGATAGGAGTAGGAAGGGCACATACTCTAATTACTTCACAGTATTTATGGGTGGTTTTTTAAACGCGTTCAAGGTAATTTGCACACAGATACTAAAATTTATTTCTGATTTTTACATGAAAACGGTGCGGTCATTGTCCAGTTAACCCGAACTTCTACTCCACCTAGCGGTGATTTGATTCCTGGCAGCTGAAAAGTCTTTTCCGGAAACCACCCAGGTAAAGGATGGCCAGTCACAGTTAGTTTTGTCTTTACGGGCCTAACTTGAGCATGCGTGAAATCATAATGATGATCTGCGCATGTTTGGAAATCTCCATTACCAAACCATCTTTGAGAGAAAATGTCTTGTAAAGTCTTGAAATATGGATAATTTGTTGGGTTTTCCCACTGACCATCTGGTTGGAATTCAGCTTCAATTCTCGTGATCTTTTCTTTGACAGAATATGAATTATTTGTCCTAACTATTTCAGCCACTGATGAATTGAGTTTATAACCAATGCGAGCTCCCATACTCTCCACAAGACTGTCGACGTAGATTACCTGCTTGTTGTTAAATATACGAGAAAGGCCGCGATGTTTCAAAAAGGGGATCTCAAATTTAAATTCCATGAAATTCTCTCTTAAAATTGCAGGGAAAATTGGTCCGCAGTTTAATTCTCGTCCCATCTCGAACACCACGAGATGATAATCAGCCGGCAAGCCCTTTATATCCGGGTGATCCAAAGAAAATTCGCTGCCTGCAATGGGGAAAAAGGGAATTATATTAAATTTACAGAAATTAATTAATTTGGTGACCCTTTCATATTGGTTGACCGTGTGGACTTTGTCACTGTTAGGCAACAGTTCTGCACGGTCACCTCTATGAAGAAGTTGTTTGACAATAGCTCGGGCGATGCTGTCATCAAGTTCCTTTAAAGGATCTGTGTGTGCCATAAACTTTTATTGTTTTTCAAGTTATTTCAAGTGTCTGTCCAGTCCACTTTTCTGGATGAGCAGTAACACAACAACAAAAAACAACAGAAATGTCTTACACATGCTTCCACGACCCAGACAGTTCCGACCGATGATTGGCGAGCGTTACCGATTGGGGAAAGTCTTTGTCACGGAAAGTCACCGGTGCACCATTGTGGTCAGAATTCGCCAATTTTACATAGTTTTGCACGCTAATACACATGAGTATTGTGTTAATAAAACCACTCATTTATATAAATCCAGCAGTTAGTAACACTTCTACTTTATATTTAACTACATATTGCCCTGTGCGTATAAAGATAGTATGTTAGATAGGTCAAGGTGTAAGTTTATGTAGTCCTGTTATGTAGGACAATATTGTTTGAGAGGTATGGCTGGTATAGAACAACAGAGACTTGCCGAGTGAGACTTGTACTGCTAAGATGCAATATTGTACCGGTAAATTTATTAAAGCCATTAGTCAACTAGTTATTTAAAACTGTGGTTTGTTATAACCGACCTAGTTACAGATCCTAGTTTGAGAGGTATGGCTGCATTGGCTGGTATATGACAACAGAGAAGGGCCGAGTGAGAGTTGCACTACGAAGATGCATTATTGTACTGGTACATTGAATGAAGCTATTAGTTAAATAGTTATTTTAAACTGCGGTTTGTTATAACCAACCGTCGCTTCTAAACAATAAATAGGCCTACATACCGGGCAGACCCTTCATGACGAGTTGACGGGGGAGAGTGACCGGGACCCACCGTGCCTCGTAAAACCCCTCAATAACGTCCGCAGCATTAACACTCCGGGTTGTAATTAAACTGGTAAACGTAGATAAAACAAATACAAGCCTGAGGCAAGTTAAACCCGCCATTCTGGGTGTCTGTGTAGATCTTGTGACACCGACTTCGGGTTTCTTCGGAAGATTGGACAGCTGCGGAAAAACGCGAAGATCTTTCATCACGGTATGTTGTCATAACAAACAAATATGCATTTTCATGTGACCCGATGACCTAGATTTTCCATGAATTTATTTTGTGCAGAAATCAGGTGATAATAGCTATCGGAAAATACTAAAATCAACGAGACACAAAGGAACTCCGCCATTTTCTGTTGACAGAACCTAGGTTTAAGCGCATGGTAGATTAGATCTGAAACATTATTGGGTATTTTCTTATCTCTTTTCTCTATAGTAAAATTAACTTCAATACAGATATTCTAACTTCTTCGTTTTCTGACAAAGGGCAATTTATCCCTAGCGTAGTAATAGGCCTACAGCTTTAACTTAGCACAAGAGAAACGGATAAATTTACAAAGAAAGCTAAACAGATCGCATTTTTATGGGCAGTATGTTAGACAAAGCTCCCTACTGCCATCGTACTTTTTAGCCCTTT
The DNA here is from genome assembly GCA_034783855.1 of Mopalia kennerleyi. Classification (NCBI taxonomy): domain Eukaryota; kingdom Metazoa; phylum Mollusca; class Polyplacophora; order Chitonida; family Mopaliidae; genus Mopalia; species Mopalia kennerleyi. Next base: position 8,114 of record JAVFBX010179065.1, read on the forward strand.
AGTAACGTATTTGTTTTGCTTCTTATGAATGTCCGGTTTGTCCGTTCAGAGGTTTAAAGACTAGCTAGAGGTCATAGTACTGTTGCTAAGACGTCTGTCATCTTTTAAACACCGAGTCAAAACCCGAGCCACGCCGCGGGTTTGACGAGGTCTCAAAAGGACGACAGAAGTCTTGGCAACATTACAATGACCAATATCTAAATTTTAAACAGTATTCTTATCCGAAAAAATAACAAATAAGAGGCATATCGCTAGCTCCAAAAATCCTCTCTTGGCATTCAGAAATCAGAAATAAGAAGTTTCTTGCCCTGGCATCGAGTGCTGTCATGATGACGCTGTTGTCTAAACTGCTTAAAGTTTTCCAGAACTTTTTTTTCTGTTGTTTTGATGCCATTAAATTATAGCGATCGTGAAGTAGGCATTTTCAACTTTGTTGGCGACAACCAATTCCATATTTGAGCTATAAGGTGTATAAATTTGGAAAACAAAATTTGAAGTTGAGGCGGCAAAACCTTATATTTGTTATTATTGAAATGTTGCGACATGAACAATTTCACATGCACTGGGTTGTAATGGATGTTTACTCTCACCTACAAATTGAAAATATCACAACACCGCAAGTTTGTATACGGATTAAGGTTTTATTAATTTAAAGTATAGACTGTTTTCTGTTTTTCAGATGGGTTCAAACTATTGGTACGGGCGAGTCTGTGGATGGAGGGAGTAGAAACGGCGATTTACAAAGCGGTCTTTGTTGTCTCATTATTATCGCAGAATTGTGTTCCGTATTATTTATGTTTGTGGACCACACGGAGGGTTGAAATCCATTGAATTTTTCCCCGACAGAAAAAATATTGACCATTTGGACATTTAACTAATTACGTCCTAGAGTACTGACCAGAAGCACTAATATCGCATAAAACCCCGGAATCATCCAGTCTATTGAGTACATGATCTCCCGCGTCCTGCAATCGTCGCCATTTTGGTCGGACATTTTTAATATGACGTGATAAAGCTTGTTGTGTAGTATATCTATCTTGGCTTCAAAACATAGCGTATTCCTTAAATAATTATGCGCATTCTATAGCCGCGTGAAACTCCTTCCCCTAACAGAAAAATCTTGTAGGATTATATAGGATTCTGGACAGGATAGGATAATTATATAATCCTCTAGGATTTAGACAGTTCTATAGCATTCTATAGAAATGTCCTGCAGGATTTTGGAAAAAATATTTTAGGATTTTGTGTGTGTATGGGTCAGAGGCGCCATCTGTGTGTATGCACGAGGATAGCGTCCACGTGGTGCTAAATATAGTTCCGGCAAACACAATGTTTCTTCATATTCATACACCTATATATCACGACCGAGTGTTTCGCACAACAAGATCGATACTCACACGAAGTTTAGTCGACTGTATGTAATATGCCCCCACACCAAGTTCCTGGTTAGTTAACTTTCTGTCATAATTTTAACCATGTCTAACTATATATGTGGGATTTCAACTGGAATTAAATTTATTTAAATTCCAATATAGTCCATAGATGTCAAAGTCATTAGTTTTTTTACAATCTTTTTTAAACGTATTTATTCAATATTTGTGTACACAGTAAGCTATTGAAGCTTATGTATTACATACATTCACTGGTGAACTATATATATTTTTTTATAACTTATTCTTTCAGAACAAGGAAAGATACATTTGTAACTTAAGGAGGTCATTAGTCATTAGTTTCTTCATGTACCATGATTTATTATATTATCCTTTTCGAGGAAGGTTCTTTGATCCATGAAGACGGCGCACCGTTCAGTGATAAAATAAAAATTGAGTTCCACCTAAATTCTTACTAAACGGCCCAAGCTAGTGGAAGTGTTAGATTGGTAGATTATAATTTGGGTTGCTGTCGCGTGACTGTTTATGTCAACCAAGAACGTGCTCAATACAGTACAATGCAATAATGGTATAAATATTTATAAACACGTTGTTGGTTATTGTTCACAGCTATTTGTGATACACAGGTTGGTAGGGACCGTTTGCTGAAAGAGGTGTTGGTGACCAACAACACATTAATTATGTATACATTTGATAAATAATTGTGTTTATATCACACTATTTATATATTAACCAGCTGGAGGGTTGTGGCGGTTACGTGATCATTAAACCACAATGGGGACAAGGATTAACGCCATTCTACCCGATACATAACTAACTTTTAGATTTTAAGGTTGTGAGTAGTGAAGCATCTTTATGATTTGTTCCGCTCTGTCCCGAATCGTACCTTCAGTGAAACAACCAGCCGAAATTTAAAAAAAAAAACAACGTATTATCATCAGAATCTAAACAGGCTAGCACAGTAGTTTGAAGAAGGTCAACGCTACAATTTTTCTTACAAGATATTTGCATCCCAAGGTTGTCAGAAGTACCACAGCTCTGGAGTTAGTCAACTAATTAAGGCTTGGACGACACCATTGCTGAAAAACAG
>JAVFBX010179076.1:0-14780 GCA_034783855.1 Mopalia kennerleyi
AAGGAAAACTTGGGATTATTACTCTGTTTATTTTTGGTCATGTACTCAAACTCTGGTCCATTTCTGGCCACAAAATTAGCCAACTTGTCAATGATATTCTTCAGTTCCTGATCTGAAATGAGAGGAAAATCAACTCTTGGTTAATATTTCATGGGTAAACAGAAAGTATTGGGTACTAATATAACAGCAGACATGGCACAGTTATAACATGGGTTTCAGTATTTGCTCCCATTTTAAAAGATGACAATACCTTTTACTCAATGCCTGCATGAATCAAATCACTAGAAACACAAGAACAAAAGATGAATAACTTGACAACCAACATAATTAATGTCAAGATGAAACCAATTTACAACCTTTAGAAGAAAATAGAGCAAAAGTGAGAGGGACTAAGTTAGCACAAAGACGAATAAAGACAGTCTATCACTCTATCAGACTAATCATGGCTATAGTTCATTTGTTTAATTCGAAGGTTAACTCTACCCACATCAGTTTAGCAGGATTCCTACATGTACCAAAGTGTATCTTTTTAACTGTTAATTCACGTGAAGAAAAGAAATCTGTACATTTACCTAAGTGACCTTTACCTTAACGAACTGGTCTGATAAGAGATCTAGGTGAACAAACCACATATCTTGATGTTGATCTAACTACCTACTTATCATGTTATTTGCACATCTGGCAAGTCCCCTGGATACATATGGTAATCACACAGATGCTGGACATGTTCCCTAAAAGTAAATCTTTACACCAAAGAAACTCAAGGGTATATATTGTTGAAGTTCAGGTGCTACATAATGTTCATTCATACACGGCCAATGTACAATGCTGACATGGACACAAGGACTAAAATTTACAAAGAGAAAATCAGATCTGAAAAGGATTTTTTTTTCTGACACAAAGCCCCAAAATTAGGGACCAATCTTATTGTAAAACAAATTCTAAATTTATTTATGGCCCCTGGATAATTCACTTCTGGGGAGGAAGGCATTCATATTCTCGTGAAAGTTTCTATTCTAAAGTGGACAAGACTAAGAAAACTCTCGCACACTATGACAGGCCATCGTGCATTAATTTCCACCGATATTGGGGTGAAGTATACCACAGACCACCAAATAAATGAAGTGCAAAACAAGATGGCCAAGGTGTATCTTAGAGTCAATGTCTTGACATAGGAAGTAGAAGCGATTATATTTTAGAATGGGGAGGAAGGTTGTGAAGAATGAGTTGTGCAACAGTGCAAGTTGCATCCTCTTGGTAAGAGATCTTTAGAAATTAACTTCTATTTATTCCTCCAATACAAAGTGTATACATCTACAAGGGGTTTAAACATGATTCTTGTTTAACCCCTTGTACACGAAGAACATACATGTAAATGACAGTTTGCAGTCTAACTAATAAAAGATGAGGGTTTATCCATTCCAGGCATACAGGGATTTTATATCTGTTGAAAACACATGTGAAATTCCATCTTCGCTAACCATGAGTTTTAGGGGTGTAATGATGCATCGAACTATCGATATATCGCGATAGTGCGTGATCCGATAGTGACATATCGATAGTCATACGGGATATTGATATTATTGCCGATAGTGGATGCAACTATCGATAGTTTCGATAGTTGAATAATTTCCCTGAGCGTATGAGTTGTACACAGGTGAATTGTTTTAGTAAACATAATTTTGAGACATTGTTCGGAATGGGTGCTAGTTTAGATAGTTGGATAAGTTTCCTGACAGTATAAGTCAGTTTATTCTAAAGCCTTGATATTGTTGAACTTAGTATATAGTACAAGCATTTCTGATTTGTTGAACAAATAAAGAAATCTCACATGGAAATATACAAGTTATATACAACTTACTTGTTTGAAATAGTTATTTTTCTTCATTATGGCGGACTTAGATGTGCTCATTTTTTTTTTACAAAAATATCGCAATAGGCCTTTTATATCGCAATAGTAGTTGGGACTATCGCAATACTATCGCGATAGTCATATCAGCGTCAATAGTCACCCCTACCACACATGATGGAGAATGTTAACATACAGTATGGCATACAGTATCATTCAATGCAAAATTTACAGATCATGTGATAAGAAAACTTACCCATTATTAGTGACTTCCCCAAGGGTGCTCCAGAGGTATTCGAATGTGTCCTGCGACATCGGCGGGTTGGGAGGTGTTCCTGTTGATGATAGTAATGTCTGCTGGGACATCTTACGAGTGAACAATTCAAAAGAGGAACCCGGGTATTTCGCGTATCTGTAAACAAAATTAAAATTACAAAAATTTGTTATTTTTATTTATTTATGAACGAAACTGAATACTGATCAGTTTATTTTGATGCAGTTTGATATTCACGAAATACAAACTATTATTTCAATCCATGAAAGGGATTTATTTGGATAAAATAGATAATAAATTTAAATTCGTCTTAATCAAATGATTTGAAATAAGGGAAGAAATTCTGTTTTGAGAAGCGACTTGTCGATTAGATTAGTTCTTCAGGTAAAAGTCACTAATTAATGGTTACACTTTGAAAGCTTAAGATAATCAATGATCAGATTTCTAGCTGAAAGTCTGAAAATGAAATATATTAACTAGTTTACACTCAACTTTACAGCTGAGTTTCCTGAATTGCTAGCCCAAAGCCGTAGAAATGTTTCCTTCAGTTTAAACCACAACGTGCAACAATCACAAATTGCCATTAATATTGGAGAATACACCAAGGACTTAGGCAGACACTCGTCCACATGGACGTCCTGAAGTAAACAATTGCCTCATTTGGACACCCTGTTTTAAGAAAACTTTAACATGTAGGAGATAGAACTGTCAAAATTTGACGCCCAGTTATTTGAAAAGTGAAGCGACATGACCATTTTGGACACCCTACTTCTGATTTCTGGCTAAGCCCCTGGACACTGAAAACTTTAGACAACAATCACAAATTGCCATTAATATTGGAGAATACATGTATGTTCAAATTGCCTCTTACATTTGACTTCAAATCTTGTCAGTGGCTATATCTTCTAGTAATAGTCCAGCATTGAGGAACAACAATGGCCAACGTGGGTGTTGAATCACAATAGATGTCACAAACATGATCGGCATGAATGAGTTCATGAGCTAACCTGGACTAAAATAGAGCTTTAAACATAATCTTGAGTTGCTTTGTATTCTAGCAATGTATAACAATTGCAAAATACACCCACACATTCTATAATACTAGATTACTTATCATTTTACCTTTTTGGAGTTGTATTAATAATATAATAATGACAAAGGAAATAATTAAAACATATGTTTACTTTTGAAAAATAATTAAAATGCATACAATTATATGTAGATATTAAGTAGACTGTAAGATTTGTTCCTTTTTGGCACTTTTAGGAATTGAAAGGATCTTTTCTAGTCATTTAGTTTGTGCATCCTGTAGATGTACAAGGTAGAAATGAACGGAGTTACATCGCTTTTTAAAGTATCTTTCCATAAAAGTACAACAATAACAGGTATGGATTAAAGGGCCCGTGATCACAGATCAAGATTTGACAATTAGTATAACTGATCAAATGAGACAGCCATGTTAAATAACAATAACTGTCAGACTTACAGCTAGATTTTAAAATAACTGATCAAACTATTTTCTCTTATTTCATACTCTGATTTAGATGCAGAGTTCTGTATGTCAGATCGTCTATCATGTCATGTAGCCTTATCTCAAGATACAGAGTTTGAGCTCTCCTGACTGTGCAATTTTTTTTTTTTTTACAATTACCGACTTTTATATGTTCAATAAACTGCTGTCCAATGATTGAATGTGTGTGATAATCAAAACACTCAACTTTAAATTAAAGCTGTTGTAAGAGGGTGCATTTTTACAGTGGTGGCTTATAAACATGTTAAATGTGGACTACCTTATAATAAAGAGGGCACCTTTTATGGCAAATAAATAAAGAGTTTCATCCTATGCATGATAATAGAAACACTTAACTTGAAATTAAAGCTGTTGTAAGATGGTGCAGAGTTTAACAGTGGTGGCATATACAGGCCTGGAACTTTACAGGACAATCCCAATTTTTACCAGACATGTCCTGCAAATGTATATGTATTTCCACCCCTGATATGAATATATGTTATATGTGGACTAACTTACTATCAAGAGGGTGCCTTTTATGGCGAATAAATAAAGAGTCCCATCTTATGCATGATAATCGAAACACTTACGCTTAAAATAAAAGCTGGTATAAGATGGTCATAATGACTGCATGTGGACTACATGTGTTACTAACTACACAGTGAGTAGAATGCAAGTGCATTAAGGAAAGCTGACCAAATGTTTATAGGTACACAAGTCCTCCCCCCTGGCACCCGCAAGATGGCAAACAAATCCCCATTTACTGTTAGCCTTGTTTATAACATTTGTCCCCTATATGCCCAACAGCCCTAGGCAAGCTTAATCAAGCAAAGAAATGAGGTCAGGCAGGCCCTTGGAGTTGTAGTAGTACCCAGAGCAGGGACAGCCAATGCAACACCTCCTTTACCCTGCTACCCAGTTGAAGCCCATCTTTCCCCATCTGATAGAAAAAATAAATATTGCATCACCTTTATTTTGAGCATCTGCTGACTGCTAGTATTTCCAACTTCCCTTTGTCTTTGATCAGATGATCTGCTTTAATCTTGTAACATGTATTTGACTTAATTTAATTGATAATGACTGAATTGATTTGAAAAAAAATGTGTTTATACAATTTCAAAAATGAACCCAATTAAAACTATATTTGAGATCTTCTTTGGAGAACTATTCTTGTGTTTCTGATAAGTATTGTCTAATCATAAGGTGTATTGTCATCGAGTTTCTTATGACTTTATATATAATTTCTGACATTTTGAGCAATGAACAGGTAAGCTTGTTGCCAGTGGCCTTGAGGTAGTTTCTGGAGGTTCTGGATTATGAAACATTATATCAAACATTATAAAACTATGTTGTATACAGCAGAATATAACAACACTGACCAGTTGCTGATCTATAGTTTCAGGATATAAAATTTGAGTTATTTTAATAAATTTATGTTGTTGTTAATGTTCATTATTTGACGTCAAAGAAAGAATTATTTATTCAATTGCTGACTTTTTTAAATAACTTTATTAAATTACCATACAAGCAGGGGCTTAGCCAGAAATCAGATCTAGGGTGTCCAAAATGGTCATTTTGCTACCCTTTTCAAATAACTGGGTGTCCAATTTTGACAGTTTTCCTATCTTCTGCATGTTAAAGTTTCTTAAAACAGGGTGTCCAAATGAGGCAATCGTTCACTTTAGGGTGTCCATTTGGACGGGTGTCTGCCTAAGCCCTTGTCAGAAGTGGACAAGCCGTCATCATATAAGTGAATTAAACTTAAGTATGGCCTTAACTCCAATTAAACAAACAAGCAAATCCTCCCGGGTTTCCATCTTAATACACAGGTTTACAGTTGGGAGAATAAGCTCAGCCTTTCCATTTAGAATGCAAACAACACGATATTTATGGCAAACTGTTTGCTATATAAGGTCAATGGGGTTGAGAGAGGCAACTTACATTTGATTGCAAACAACACCATATATGGAAAACTGTTAACCTGTTTATTAGGCCAGGAGCAGTATAAAGTAGACAATCCATCTCATATAAGTGAAATGCACTTGAGTATGAGTGTATGACCTTAAACATTGGATCAAACAAACAAGAAGGAGGATGTCTCAAATCACCATTTCTACAGAAACAGGGTGTCTCATTTTACTGTTCCACTATCTTTCCCATGTTAAATTTAACTGAAAATTTGTCTCAAATGGGTTCTTGTGTGTCTCAAAGACACCCAAGATGCAAACAAGATGCAAACAAGCACCTGCTGAATCTATGTTAATAAAATCTAGGGGTATAAAACCTGTAGTAGACATTTTCAGTATTAGCCTCCAGGTAAACCACCTTAATACTCTGTTTTATTTATTTCAGGTATCGGTTGGATTTCAGGAAATCTAGACATGACTGAGGCATTGGATTTGGTGGGAAATTTGATCAAAACATAACAAACAGTAAATCTTTGGCTTGTTTAAATCTCCCCTTCTCACCTGTAGAACCTGAGCGAACTTACCTTCTCACCTGCAATCAGAAGGTAAGTACTCATTTTTGTTGTAAAACTATAAACATACTTTAAACCAAGAGTAGCGTCATATGAGTGAAATGACCGTAAGTATGACATAAAGCCCCAATCAGACCAATAAATAAAACAAAGCTTACAAAAAAATTATTGGAGTTTTGGGGTTGTATTAGTTTTTAAAGTTAATAATAATCAAGGAAGCAATCAATGAGTCAACTAATCAATCAATCATTTTATTCGATGGTTAAAGGAAACCACAGACCCAAATTTCTTAAAACCTATATTAATATATGGCCTGTTAATCAATATATATATATAAGAACCTTTATAGGTAAGATGCTTTATTGGTGAAATCAAATATAACAGTTGTATTTCAGATAATGATGAGGATCAGGGGACTGTTGTGCTCAACCTTTAAAAGCCCAAAATGTCGAGGTTTTTTGCTATGGCTGGCTGTGTGTTCAGGATTCTACCTCTTCCTGGATATGTACTTTGGATCGAGCACAATAAGACAGGATACTCCCCGATCACCAGATGTTATCTACCTGGAACCTCACAGGGATCTCGATGATCCCAAACTGAAAGCCGCAGATTTAGAGTCTTTGGTCGGAAATCACCATCCACGACTCTCTAACCCTCATCGATTACAAGACCACTTACAAATCTGTAAACATCCAAATTTAGACTTGAGTCAGGACACGAATAAGGCAGCGTTTTATGAAATGGGTCCTCTACATTGCTTCGGGGCCAGTTTGTTCAGTATTCACAAAGGAGAACTTTCTATAAATCAAGGAGTTCTGGGGAATAGGACGTTGTCAGAATGTAAGTACGCTGGTATAGAACGAGTAGATGATGACTTCTCCACGTTAACAGGGCAGCTCATTCGTTCTAAGGGACCATTTGAAATAAAGGTCAAACATGATTTTCTTCACATTGAATGTTCTCTAAAAAAGACGGAAGTTTTGGACAGGAAGTTGTTAAATATCAAACCAGAAAGAACTAATAAATCCATGAAGACTCCGAAAAGCGGTTCTCGCCAACTGAATGATTACCGCAGCGACTCGTATGTAGGTGGTTATGTTGCTGATTTCGTCAACAATACGCAGGACGATCTGGAGAACAGAGACAATTTCCAGTTCAATTACTATGACCTGGATGTTGAGGAACCGGATTTTGAACAATTTCTGGTACAGGTCGTGCCGTCAGCCGAAGTCTTTCAGCGAATTGATCAACTCCAGAAAGAGAGTAAACCATTCCACCCAGATAGAATGAACATACTTATTATTTGTCTGGATTCCATGTCACATTTATCATATCAAAGGAAACTTCCGTTGACCTACAAATACATGAAAGCGGAGTTAGGAGCAGTAATCCTGGAGGGTTACAACATCGTTGGAGATGCAACTGTAGCAAATATATTGCCGTTACTTACAGGCAAGTATTTAGTTAATATTCGTCAGAAAAAAATACTCCCACAGTTGTATTTTGATAATATTTTAATACCATGCCTTGTTTACTATTGATGAAAGATTTACAAGTCAGGAAGAGCGATTGTATCTTTACGAGGACCGATTTATAGGTTTCCCAAATTGTTTGCAGTCTTTGTCTAAATTTACATTTGCTACTGATTTTGACAAATTTTGTCATCTGATAATCAATAAAGTTTGTGTTTGAAGCAATTTTGCTTTATTTTTCACCAAGGCACATTTATGTATTTAATTAAAAAATTAGCAAACCAGGGAAAATGCAAATGTTAGGTTATCTGCCAACATTTTAGAGAACTGATTTTGAGGTTATGTATTTACAACTACATGTACATGTACATGTAGCTCAGGAAAAGTGATTCGTGTCAAATAACAAGGGTGTTTTGCTAAATGCGGAAAAAGGGGATCCAATGGTGGGCATGACAGTCATAGCCCATTAGATGAGGGTCCAGCAGACCTCTAGACTGTTTAAGTGAGTGAACTTGTAAAGACGAGATCTGAACTTTTGTGAGTAATGACATTTAGATTCACCATCATTATGAGAATTATTTCAAAAGTAAAACTCTAGGTCAATTGTAACAAATGGGATAGCGTTTTATTTATTTAAATAAACGTTTTACGTATAGTCTCAGACTTTATTGCTGGCTCTAAATATAAAGTGACAGTGCTTGTTAAGATGATATATGACTATGTTGAGCAATGACGTTTAGATTCAGCATCATAATGAGAGTTATTTCAAAATGTGAAGTTTCTTCTTAAAAGTAGTTAGAAAAATTCCTGTCTGTCAGAAATCAGTATTCACACTATATTCACTATAGGGAATTCAGATTCGCTTTCATGATAGCATTTGCCTAAATTTGTAGTTTGTTCAGAAAGAAAGAAGAATTACCCTATAACTTCTAGCAGTTGGGACAGAGAAATAGGCTTTACCACAGGGGGTCTTACATGTTATTCCTGTGGACTGTCCCAAAATTAGAGTGTCTGAACTGCTAGAAGTTATACAGTATTCATATAATCCAAATGTTTTTGACAGAAAACTTACATGTATAGCTAGATACTCGTGTCATTATATTCTCTTTCTCCGCCAATCAACAACGTGAAGTAAATATGTGCAGGGAGGTGGTAACAACAATTTGAAGTGTAACACATTGATTAATTCTTCAAATTAATTTTTGGGGGGTGGGGGGGGGGATGAAACAATGGGGGGGGGGTACAATCATATTCATGCCCATCAGCACCCCCACTCATACCGCTTCCAATGCATATGTGTAGGTTTACACGCCAAAATACAATATAACTTTTAGAAGTTGGGACACTCTAATTGTGGGACAGTCCACAGATAGTCCCCCTGTGTAAAAGCCTATTTCTTTGTCCCAACTGCTAGAACTAGAAGTTATAGATACTTAAATATTTGTTGAATCAGATTGCTATGTTAAATCTTGCAGGTAAAGACCAGACTGAATTACCAGAAACTCATGTGGATGTTGCGGATAGTTCGTACGTCGATATCTACCCCTTACTGTGGTACACCTTTGAGAAGAAAGGTTATGTGACGATGTTTGCGGAGGACGACCCCACCATTGGAGCGTTTAACTTACGTCTAAATGGCTTTGAAAACCAGCCTACTGATCACTATATGAGGACTTTCTGGAGGCATGCCTGGTCTTCATCGCTCAGTGCCGACAATGTCAAGTACTGCTTGGGAGACAAGCCTAAACATATGTACACCTTAAATTATACGAAAGATTTTTTTAATGTTTATAAAAATGTGTCGCGGTTTTCGTTTGTGATGTTGTCAGACTTGACACACTGGGATAATAATCCTGGGCAGTATATAGACAGAGACATGATGGACTTCCTCGCTGGCTTCAAGAGGGATGGTCATTTGGATAACACTGTTGTTGTATTGATGGGCGACCACGGGGCAAGATATAGCAAAGTCCGCTGGACAGTTCAGGGAAAACTTGAGGAACGCCTTCCCATGATGTCTTTCCTTATACCTGAGAGGTTCCAAAAAAAATATAAAAAATTATCACAAAATTTACAAAAAAATGTTCATAAACTAACAACACCATTTGATATTTATGAAACATTTGTAGACGTATTAGACCTTTCTCGTAGTAAGAAAAATCCCGGATTCTCGGACCGGGGAATTAGTCTCTTCAGACCTATTCCGTTAAACAGGACATGTGAGTCTGCCGGGATTGATATGCATTGGTGCACATGTCTTTCAATGGAAGTGTTGGACCCATCCAATGAGCATGTTCAGAACAGCGTCGCAGAAGTTTTAAATTTTATTAACAAAAAGACAGAACCGTACAGAGGTATTTGTGCAGAGCTGTCATTGGTGTCCGTGAAGGCTGCGGCACTGGTCATACCCAATGAAAAGGTGAGTGTCTCTGGGTCACAGGCTCGAAAGGCGATCCACCGCTTAAACCAGATTAAATCGCTAATACCTAGTTAGATATAGACCATCAACGTGGTGTGACGTCATCTAATAACTCGACCCTGGTGCTATCCGAGCTAAAGCCGATATGTTTGTGATGTCTTTGTATTGTCCTGTATTTGTCCTTTGACAACAACAATCTTATGGTTCCTAGAACATGGTGAGTGAAATTACCGTAAGTACGCTATAAACAGTTACCCCCAAGTAATGCAACAAATCCAGCTTTAGTAAAGTACCCTTGAAATGAAGTATGATTACAGATATCACACTGCCGTGACAAAGGGACTTTTACATGTAGATGATCATTTAAGCTGTGGCTGTGTTCACTAGTCAAGGGTTTATTCCGAGTTACTCTGCATTACAACCCTTCAAAAATGGAGCACATACAACCTGTACTGCTACTGCTACTGTAAAGCGAGTTTTCCAGTTTTCCATCATATGTAAGCAAGGGACAGTGTGAAGTCAACAAGTTGTTGTCAAAAGTGAAATGCCCTTGAATACAGGGTTAAACCCCAATAAGACTAACAACCTTCAAACTATATAAGGCATCATCCTAACACATGGTATCTCTATATATAGACTCATACAGAGACACCATGCTGTAAAACGCTGCTTGTTTGTATTCTGACCCAGCCTCAAATGTCTATTGGCAGCATACACCCAAAATCTTGGGAACCGGGCCTATCAGAGATGCTCTATCACACAATAGTCAGATGTATTTGTTTTGATAGTTATTTATAAACATCTTCCGACTCCAACATTTGAATAAAACTGTCGCTGTCTTACCTCTGCGTTGAAAAGTTTAAATGATCATTACAAAATGAGACTCCAGAGATAGAACAATGACTGGAATTGGATATTATTTAAACTGTGAACACAAAAAATGCTCTTGTTTATGCTTACAAGTTGATTTTGAGCACTGTCTCCCTGTATAATAGACTCCTGCTGTCGTTGAATCGGCTTATTCTATTGGCCAGTAGATTTAGAGGAAAACACTAGGCGGGACTTCATTATGTGGCTTTACTCGACTCAGATAACATAATAGGAGTTTCTAATGTGCCAAGGTTAATACACCTATGTATAAACCTTGGCTCATGAACATATTGTGCTATGGGTCAGTGAGTAGAGTTCTAACGATGTGGCTCTGCTAATTGTGGGGGTGGTTTTTACAAGGTTTCCTCCCATATAAATGAGGCAAGGAGCAGTGTGAAGTGGACAATCCGTCGTCATATAAGTGAAATACCCTTGAGTATGACGTTGAACTTCAATCAAACAAACAAGTCCAACTTTCTAGCCCTCTGGCTAAGGGCAATTTGTTTGGAGAGTAGCAATACTGTCTTTACTTTGCACTGGAGGAATGTTTCCAACGTTATGGAAATGTTTCACATCTTGGATGTGCTAGTGTCAATTATTACTGGAGTACACCACCATCATAAAAGTGAAATACCCTTAAGCTGGGCACAAAAACAACAATCATTCAAGCACTCAATAGTGCTGTGTGGGGTGTTTTCTGGACAAGTGTACCCCATTGAATAACCATTGTTTTTTGAGTTACCTTGTTTCGCATAGGAAATAATCCCTGTTTTTGTGTACCGAAGTTCTGAGCTCTCTTAAATTTTCAACAATCATACCCACATCTACTTAATTAAGATTGGGACCACTGCTGTGTCTTAGTGTTAGCATGTGCGCTTACTAGTCCTATTCTGATGTACTGTTCACAGGAATGAGTTCATTTTTCAACCATCAGATATTGGAATGAGTCACTCAAAGTGGCTCCGGCACTTGCAGAGGTGGTTTTTACGAGGTTTATTCTCAGTTTTCCACCGTAATTAGGCAAGGAACAGTGTGAAGTTGACAATCCGTCGTCATATAAGTGAAATACCCTTGAGTACGTCATTAAACCCCAATCAAACAAACCTAATGAAGATCTCTGGACACTCTCTATACTCTTGTTGTTTTTTTTTCTTCAGGTTCTGCGATTTCGTTCTTCAAAAGACCAAAATCAGATGATCGCTAACTTTAGCTCCTCTGCAAAATTGGACATAGCTTATTATCAGGTCACCATAGTAACCAACCCAGGGGAGGGGATATTTGAGTCCACCGTGCAGGCAAACTTTATCACGTCAACCTACAGCGTGAATGCAGATGTCAGTAGAACCAATATGTATGGCCATCAGGCGGATTGTGTGATAAAAAAACAACCACATATACGAAAATTCTGCTACTGCAAAAATGAAACATCAACGAAAAGATCCTAACTGTATTCTAATGATATATGATAGCAGGCTACCGTATGACACACATAATTTCGTCTGATTGGATCACTGAATGTATCCCATAATATGGAGTTGTCTGCATCACTGGTTTTTGTCATGTTGTATTACCTGGTTGTGTAAATTCCCAAAGCTCACAGAAGAAACTCTCTTCATGTTTCGTATGAAATTGAAAGTTATTGTCGAAAAACACATTCCTGGATTAACCCTGTAAAGTAATTTGAGAATATTAGTCGTGTTCAAATTTTTGAGAGAATCGTACATTACATATAATTAACTTTTCCATTGAGATTATTATTTTTCATAAACTACAAAAGTATTTGAATCATGGATTGAATTGGCTTTGTATTTATTTTCGAAAGCAAAATTCAAAGTGAGGTTGTATTAAAAAAAATGTTCATTAGAACTTAATGATGTTATAGTATGTCGTATTTGAAGCAGTCCTGGTCATATTATGAAAATTGTACGGTACCTGAGTTCCTAATTTAAAGGATAATACAAAAATAAATACTCAATAATTTATTTTTAGCTAAATACAGTAAAAGCATAACTGGAAGGATTTAGAGCAAAAGCTGCCCGGGTGATTTCTGAGCCAAAAAGAAACAGAAAGCCGATATGTTTGTGATGTCTTTTAGCCTTGTCCTGTGAGTGTCCTGTATTTGTCCGGAGATATTTTTGTTTGTTACCAGTGATGGGTTTCCATTACCCATTTGGCTGGCGTGCCATCATGTGAGCGAAATAGGTTTTTAGTATAATGGCTACTTACACACGGAGGGTTGTGACGGAGTTTCCTTGTTGCCCTGGTGTTCTCAGAGCTGAAGGGCAACATAAAGCTGATCTGTTAGTGATGTCTTTGTATTTCATCCTGTATTTGTGCTGTCTTGTCTTGTTGCCATTGGCCTGGAGGGTGAATTCCTTCACCCATTGGGCTGGCACACCGTCATGTCAGTGAAATAATCTGAAAGGTGTTAAACCCCAATCAAGCAAACAAACAAATACATGCTCAAAACATCATTTTTCTAAAACTGCTGGGGGCCCACAGCGCGCACTCAGGTATATGAGTGGGTCACAAGATGTGACTCCGGCAATCGCGGGGGTGGTTTTTACAAGGTTCTCTCCCGGTTTTCCACGATACTAGGGCAAAGTGGACAATCTGTCGTCATATAAGTGAAATACCCTTGAGTACGACGTTAAACCCCAATCAAACAAACAAACAAACCAAAACTACTGTTTACTGTGTACATGTATCTTTTCTAGCTCACACGTCCTTTAAAGGTCAGACCGTCATGTAAGATATGACATGAATTTCCGTGTCAGGTATAGGGTTAGTTTCAGGGTAAGGTTTGTGTTGGGCTTTAGAGTTAGTATAAGGGTAAGTTTTAGGGTGAGGTTTTGTATTAACCCTAACCCGGGACTAAAAAAATTCACATATATCTTACATGACGGATAGGCCCCTTTAAGACGGCTATTGAGCCAGAACAGTTTGTCAATCACATAATTTGAGGCAACTCTTATCTAGATACTAGAACGTGATATTCTTGTATCTATATGAAAAGAGAAATTCTAAAAAATGAATATTTTTTTCTTTACTTTTGATGACTGATTTTGGACACTTATGTAACCCAAAGGTCTCTAGTTCGAATCCAGGCAAGGCAAGCTGATTTTTCTATTCGGTACTACATGTAGTATATAATATGTTTATATAAATATGTAATTATATATAAATAGTAGTAACATTTAATGTCACACTGAACCTGTGAATTGTTTACCGTAAAGTATTGATGATTCCAATGGTGAGATTGTATATTTAAACTTCTTTTGATAGATTTGTTAAAATAAATTTGTGGGGTATTTTTTTATTTTTTTAGGTGACTGTCTTGTTTTGTATGATGCTGACTGACAGCCTAAATTTTCTTTGGTTGTTTGCTGGTTATACCATTGTTTTAGATGGCTGAAGTTTGCAAACAGCAGGGATGCTCATTTTTAGAAGTTTTACGTTATCAGAATTATATAATTTAATTATTTTAAACATACTATAAAACAAATCTAATTCATGTCTCCAAACTGAGTAACTGTTGTTTAATGTTATGATACAATTGTCACGAAAGAGGATGTAAAAAAGTGGAAATAGACTTAGGAAGTAATGACATGTCAATATAGACTTGGGAAATGACATGGGTGATGTGACAGAACCCAGCAAATACAGACTTGGGAAATGACATGGGTGAGGTGACAGAACCCAGCAAATACAGACTTGGGAAATGACATGGGTGATGTTACAGAACCCAGCAAATACAGACTTGGGAAATGACATGGGTGAGGTGACAGAACCCAGCAAATACAGACTTGGGAAATGACATGGGTGATGTTACAGAACCCAGCAAATACAGACTTGGGAAATGACATGGGTGAGGTGACAGAACCCAGCAAATACAGACTTGGGAAAT
>JAVFBX010179087.1:0-14780 GCA_034783855.1 Mopalia kennerleyi
ACATGAGCGAGGGAGACAATGCAGTCTACCCTACTGAATACGGCGTTTCACACTTCTAGTTAATGGACTTCTGGTATCATCTTAAGTAACCCTTTCATTTTTTTCTATTCAAAATAGTTATCAAATGGCCGTCTAATATTTAAGTATTTGTATCTGAATGTTCTGTTTCCTCAGGAAAAAAAAAGTGCTCTGAAGCATGTTAATATATTGTCAGTAAACGAGCATCTGTTGACTATATTTACAGCACTTTACATTATGGTTTTGTTGAGATTTTGTTCGCTGAGTGGCCCTCTGGCTCAGGGCAGTTTGCTTGAAGAGTAGCAATGCTGTATTTATTTAGCACTGGAGGAAAATTAACTTTCCAACATTATAGTAAAGCTTCACATCTTGGTTGTGCTAGCATTAATTATTGTTGTAATAAACTGCCGTCATATAAGTGAAATACCCTTAATCACGACTTAAAACACCAGCCAATCAATCAATCAATCGCTGGTGATTGTACACTGCCAGGATGTTAGCCAACCGTCATTGAGAACGGTTCTAAACATCTGTCAATCATGTTAGCGAATATTTTCCATACAATTAAAAAAAACTCACTTTAACTGCATCAGGATTATTCGTCATCTCAAAATATCCATAGTCCAGAAAGTTGTGTGCGTCATCAAATAATGTCGCATTTCTAGGTGCACCGTCT
The DNA here is from genome assembly GCA_034783855.1 of Mopalia kennerleyi. Classification (NCBI taxonomy): domain Eukaryota; kingdom Metazoa; phylum Mollusca; class Polyplacophora; order Chitonida; family Mopaliidae; genus Mopalia; species Mopalia kennerleyi. The sequence continues at coordinate 695 of JAVFBX010179087.1, forward strand.
TCAGTGACGTAGTTCACAATAATCTCCACGCATGGATAGGTCGAGGTACACTTCGGCTTCGTGTTACAGTGGCATGTTATGGAGCCTATAGATTTCCGCTGTATGACAGTACATGATGTCTCCGTAAAGTCCACCGTGGCTGAATAGGGCTTTCCTAAACCAACGCCAAACACTACCATCAAAATGGGACATCCTATCAGCAGAATCGCATCGAGAATCACCAAAATCAACGAACAACAGATTTTATATTTCTTCCTCATTGTTCAAATTTTTTTATCTGAATTTACCGAAATTGCAATCCTTGAATTTCACCACTTAGTCAGGATAATTTCCTGCATGCTTAATTAGATAGGAAACCCCATTCCACTTTTTAAACTTCCGTCTGTTATAAACAAACTGTTGGTCGTCCTTCTTTGTAACACATTATTCCAATTTGAAAAATAGATTATTTGCTAGATGAACAAAGTTATGTGTAGGACATATCAAACACCGAATAACTGACCGAACATCTCTTGCACAACATTGAAACAGATTGTCCAGTAAGATATAGCCTTGCACGCACTCTTCCGCAACCCCGGTTGTTTAATCCACAGAAAATGTTCACATCTTCGACAGACATTCCATTATGTCACAAGAACAATCTGAAAATAGTTAGCGGTTTGTTCGACTTTCTCTTGAATACTTCTACGATTTCCCACTCACACAGAAAAACCTAAGTGAATCTGTGTTACCATACATTTAGTAACATAGTCTTTCAGTAGATATAGGATCTCGAGGTTGTCAAAACCTTGCCCCGTCAAGTTCAGTATTTGCAAATGTTCCTTCTTGGTCATTGCAGAATCGGAACCACGCCTATATCTGCATGCGCTATTTCACGTTATATTATTAATACTCTTACCTTTATGTGCTTATTGCACAGCATAACATAGTCACGGGTACAGCAGTATCCCACCCACGACATACCTACTTTCAACATATGAACTATGCTTTTCTGTGTTCCCTATTTTAATACATTTATTCATACAGGTAGACCGTGAAGGGAATTGTGGGCCTTCGACGCCTAAGCACTACTTTATATCCCCAACCCTTTCATTTCATGTCAGGCCTTTATGCTAGTGACCTGAACAATAAATACCGTAAAAAGTATGTAAAGGGACTTAGCGTGGGGTATTGTTCGCTTGGGAGTGACGCGGTCAGTCTCTACTTGAAACATGTGACTAAAATACTAACACTCACATAACTAGTTTAGCTCTATAGGGTACAAGGAAGTGACTAGTATACATAGCATTTGTTGCATTTTGAAACCTGTACAACTTATAATAAGGTTATATAATGTGTATAGCATGTACGTTATATCACGTTTTTTTAACGTTTTTTATATTCAAGACCAGCTTATATGTCGATTGGCTATAGAGTATAAACGTCCCAAACTGTGTAATTGCCTACTTTAGAATCGATAGAACACTGCAATCTTTCAGTTAAGTAGATTTACCGGCTTAATACAGGTTTAATAGCCCCACCGAAACAAATCTGCATCCTTTTATTCAGTATAGCCTACATGCCTTAAATGTGCAAGTTACCGGTGCTTCTGCTAAAACTTCAGGTTTATAGTTAGGGTGGAAGAGAGAGATATGGCGGATTGGCAACCGATACTTGAACCGTATTTCCGTATTTTTAACAAGATTAATTGACGATTTTAAGTCTCGTGTGGCATATCAAAGTGTCAGAAAGTTCAGTATATCTAATATCATTAGACAGAAATAATTGATCCCATAATAGCCGGTAAGTGAAAAAACTTGAAATTACACAGTAATGTGGACTCTGATACTGTAGCTCTCAATAAGGCTACATTGTATGATAGATTATTAAATAAACAGAACTGCATATAATATATCGGTGTGCTGTGCGAATAACCTTCAATGCATACAGCTTGTAGAAATTTTCCGTTTGAATGATTATTATTTAAATATATATAAAATGGTGATTGGACGATAGCCCAAAATGTCCCGGGTTCAAATTCCGGTGGAAGCAATGTTTCTCTCTTCCTTTATTCAAAATATTAATGACAACAACATACTTACAAGGAATAACCGAGCCGTTGTCTAGTTAAAACCTATAAATCATCTCCATTAAATTCTAATCTCGAGTTGGTATGGATAGCCTTGAAACTTATAGAAAGCAGGTAGTAACCTCATGGAAGGTTCACACGATGGAATGATCTCGGATGAATGGCTATTCTGGAAATGGGAGATAACTCTGGTAGATTTATTATGGAATTTGCTCCAATGGTCCGTATTGTCATCAGATCTAGATTTGAGACAAATATCACTTCTGACTATTTACACCAAATCGCACGTAATTGAAAAAAAAGGTTGGCGTTATTGTTAAGTTATGATAATTTGGCCGCTATTAAACGTTTTCTTAAAACACAATCTTCGTACTGCTGTATGGAAATTAATTTCAGGGCAGATGGAAATTATTTTCAAGGCGGACGAAAATAGATTTCGGGGCACGTGCAAATTAATTGTTGGACGTGTAGAAATCAATTTCTTTACCAACTTTACCAAAGCTAAACCAAAGTTTACCAAAGCACATATGTCCCATATGTGCTTTCGTACAGATTGACAAATTACTTTGGTGTTTAATGGGTTATTACATCCATTATTAAAATCAAAGAAACGAATACGCTCGTGAAGACTTTTTCATTATAACAAATAACCCCAGGGGCACAGGAATGCCAATTAATTACATCTGATGAATTATCTCACGTTCTAGTTCGTTATATATAAATAAACTAAATTAAGTAAATAGGACATTTACACGTACAACATTTAAAGCACAATTGAAAAATGGTTTCTAAGGAAAAATGAAGGTTTAAACGGCAAATATAGCGCATGTATCCGCTATTCCCAGGCAGCACAACTCATTGGGCTCCACATGATCCGCTATTCCTAGGCAGCCTACCCCATTGGGCGCCACATGATCTGCTATTCCCAGGCAGTACAAGTCTTTGGGGGTCTACATGATCTGCAATTCCCAGGCAGCACAACTCATTGGGCTCCACGTGATCCGCTATTCCTAGGCAGCACAACTCATCGGGCTCCACATGTTCTGCTATTCCTAGGCAGCACAACTCATTGGGCTCCACATAATCCGCTATTCCCAAGCAGCACAACTCATTGGGCTCATGATCCGCTGTTTCTAGGCAGCACAACTCATTGGGCTCCACATGATCCGCTATTCCTAGGCAGCACAACTCATCGGGCTCCACATGATCCGCTATTCCTAGGCAGCACAACACATTGAGCTCCACATAATCCGCTATTCCCAAGCAGCACAACTCATTGGGCACATGATCCGCTGTTTCTAGGCAGCACAACTCATTGGGCTCCACATGATCCGCTTTTCCTAGGCAGTACAAGTCATTGGACTCCACATAATCTGCTATTCCCAGGCAGTACAAGTCATTGGGGTCTACATGCTCTGCTATTCCCAGGAAGCACAAATCATTGGGGTCCACATGAAACCAAGAAAGGCTTGTTATGTGTGACCTGCTGGGCGGCCTAGCGGATTTTGTCACAACAAGACACGGGTTTCGACTGGACTAGATCAACTGGCCTCAAGGTCGGCGTCAACTGATGTCGTGTTGGGCAGGAGATACGTAATTGGGTAGCCAGTCGGTACCAATCCCGCCTTGTTAGGCCAGGGCTGGGTTCGAAGTTGGGTCAACATGGGCTTTCACAGGGCTGTGCGCCTGGGCCATAGGCTCGCCTCCGTAGATATTAGATTGATGTTAGTTGGGGGTCATATTTACAACTAATAAAAAGCAACAATGATAACATAAGACCTCCGAACATCATTAAGCTAATAATTTGTCCCCATCTACATGAAAATATAACTCACGATTATTTCCAATGCTTTGTAACATATGCGCTTTAAACTACAATTAGTGTGTGTAATAATGTCTTGTCATGGCACACAGCTGCCTAGGTTAATACTTTGTGATATGATCATACAGTGACATAACATTATATAAGTTATCCTGCGGACATAAAATGCTCTTGATTATCTAATATCGATTTACACAACGCAACAATGGGAATATTGTTGATTGATTGATGTTTTACGCCGTGCTTAAGGGTACTTCATTTTTATGACGGCGGTGTATTTCAACATTGATTGACACTAGCACAAAAATAAAATAAAAAAGGTTTTGATATTGTTGGAAAGTTAAATCTTCATCCTATGCTAAGCAGACGGCATTGCTACTTTCCGAACGCGCTTTCCTTAGTTAAAGAACACAATGCTTTATTAGCGAGGATACAAGTATAAAAATAATAGTAAAGACATTATCCCAAAACAAAGAAATTAAGAAATTAGGATATGAATTAATGTAGGATCGTTTCTTTTGTCTCTTTTATTTTGTTATTGTTGTTTTCGTATTCGTTTAATCTTTCTCACGATTATAGAATCAATCGGTGTCTGTAGTTTCTGGCTCATGGTTAATATTTCCGTGAATGTTAATTTACACATCATTTAGATCAATCCGCGGCTGAATCATGTACCATACTCTAATTCAGAATGTATTTCTGTCTCGCCCGAGGCAGCAAATTGAGAAGCAGCAACTATGCGGCTTAATATCCGTAAGCTGGGATGGGGTGGGATATTACAGCAGATATGTTAGGCACATAGTTTCCTGTGTTGTCGATGGGTGAATGGAGAGCGCTTCCTGTTGCCCTGGAGCTGTCGGATCCAAGGAGAAAGAAGAAGCCAATGTGTTTGCCTTTGTGTTGTGTCTTATGATTGCCCTAACATTTCTTTGTCTGTTGCCACACAGTGTTGTCTAAGGTGGTTCCATTCGCCCATCGGGCTGCCTGTGACGCCATTTTATGAATGAAAAAGCCTTGAATATGTATGTCAAAAAAACACATTTGACTTGCCCAGCTACTAGAATTACTGGGTTATTATGCCGAAGTGCGAGGGATAATTTGACGCTTATGACCTGACCGGACTTATAACAACATATAGCTAGTTGCGCCAAAACCTCTCAGTCTGACTTCATCCATTACATTAGCATGCGGCCCCTTAATGAAAAGATGCACGAAACGACCATTTTAATGAACAGATTTGTGCCTTATTTTCTATTGCAAATAGATACACTCCATTATTTCAAAGATTGGAACAGTTATAAGGCTCAGTCAGTTCACTATTCGATTGCCGAGTCAAACCTAGCGGTTCAAGGTTATATTTTGACTGATATACAACTGGGATGTTTCGATTGGCTGTGGAATTTGCGAAGTGTTTTAAGAAGGTGTTTTTCTCAATTCATCGGTGAGGATGTCTAATACCTTTGGGTACACCGAAAACACCAATCAAACAAACAAACGAACAAACCAAATATTGGTACTTTTCACCCTAATAAAATAAATGCATATGTCAGTTTTCCTCCAATTACATATTTTTGCCTAATTAAGCTCTACAGCACGAGTAACATCTTTTGTTAAAACGCTTACTGCAAAAAACTGACTCTTAATGTGATGGAAATCAATTAAAAAGTATGTGCTATAAGCCGATTTGACAGATTTTTTCAAATTATCTCGAAAGTGGTAAATATGACTTAAGCACTTACTTTATTAGGGTGACGATATGCAACTTATGCGACTTACTGACATAGAAACAAGCCAAATGGACCAAATAGCTCCGAATGGACCAAAGTCAGGATTAATGTGAATCTCGATACTCTCGATTTTACCCACTTCTTAGGACTCATTATGCGTTGGACATTCACAAATACTTAACTTGTTGCAGTTTGTTCTTAATTTTCAAACAATTCATCATATAAACACGAGATTCTTAGTTTATCATTTCCAAAACCATGTACATGTATACAGATTTTATTTGAGGAATTTACGAAATACGAAAAAAATTCTTTGCAATACAATTTTATATATAAATCAACATTTTGATCACATCAATTACCTTGTTAAAATAATGTTTGTAATTACATACTAATAGCAGACAATATTTTCTGAACAAAGGTTGTAATTTTAGCGATATAAGGCACACATCACTCATCGGAATAAGATCAAATATCAGCCCTAAATCTTATAACAATCTTTACATGTGACGTCCCGTTGTCGGAACGCCAAATTATGCCATCATTGTCTCAATTAGTTATTTAGCCTTTTTAAACATGACATTGAGGTATTTTCTTCTCATTCATGCGCTGGAGCAAACCCGCATACACAGAGTATAAGCGGTGCGTCAAGTTCCGTACAAGATCATTTAAATAAAGCAAAATCAGATGAGTTTAACATGACGTAACTTTATCGTACGATATTTATTTGTCGCACGACGTTTTTGGAAAGTGGCCCCTGGAAATGACTGGACGTAGAAGGAGTCACCATTTGCTTCCCATCCATCGACATATGTCAAATTGTCCGGCTGATCAAAATTAATATCATGCATTAATATTAAGCTGCTTACATTAAACGTTGACATGTTGACTTCTTATGCGACGTAATTAATACACCTAGTAATACAACCCAAAACTGATCTCTGGGGTCGCAGTTTTAACCGAGTTGTGTCGTATCGATTAACGCTTAAATATCCACTAGCATTAATAAAAAATTATTTTCATCTGACAAAATAGTTTTTTTTTTAAATGTTGAAATGTTGTGTTGTTCTTGAAATCTAAAAAATCAATCAAAATCGATTTAAACTTTGATTGGTCAGAACCGTGATAGCGTATATGCGTGTGGATGGAGAGGAAGTCATTGTACAAACCCCATTCGACTACGTCACAACTTCTAGTCAGAAGATCTTAACGGGATTTCTATAAATTGAAAAAATAATTGTTTTTTTTTATAATATAAAAACACAATTTTTATAATATATAACACAATTAGCTTTATTCATTATCACAAATGACCACAACAGAAAAAACTTTACAGCTGTTCCTTTTTTAAGTCAGAATTACACAATATGTGTGAGAAATCAAGGAGGCGATATAGATTGCATCTTAAAATTATTTCAGAATTGATCCACATATTTATACACTTTTACTGTCGTGAAAAATAAATTAGGAGCCCGGATCCATCTGAATCGATTTGCACTTGGTGGATATAGATATTGAGTATTCCGAGATGTTTACAAGCTTCCTTGACCGTCCCGGGATTTGAAGGATTACTTTGATGAGTTGATTAGAGTTTGAGGATAAGACCGTTTACACTCCGCCTTTGTTGGAATGGGCGTCTCTTTGGGCATCGAAATGTTAGTTGCATTTTCCTTTTAAATCTCTGGTGACAAAGCGCGTATACTAGTGGGTTTAACATAGTGGCAGACTTCGCCACTACGCCGGGAATGACAGAGATTAAGGGTGTTATAGAACAGGCATTACCGAACAATCCAATGAAAGCTATTATACAGTACGGTAGCCAGCTCAAACAAAACAAAGTTACAGTGGATAAAATAACTTTGGCTGTTCTTGCCTCCGTGTTTGTGCTCCTGAACTGAGAGGAGTGTCTAAATTCTTCAGAGCCACGTAATGAAGCCGCTGTTCTGAATTCACGTTCGTGATTTTTAATGGCTACTAGAATGTTGATATAGCATACACAGATGATAACAAACGGGACAACGAATCCCATCATAGATATGGTTAAAACGAAACTGCGATTATTCCAGTCACGGGAGAAAAAGTCAAATGTACAGGATGTCTGCGATCCTTCTGGAATATACCGACCCCAGCCCAGAAAAGGGCAACAAGCGAGAATTAAAGAATAGACCCAGGTTCCAATACACCAACGAATAGCTTTACCCTTTGACAAAATCCGCCCTAAAGTCAATTTATGTGTGATCACCAGGTGGCGCTCTAGGGCTATCACAGTCATAGAAGATATGGAGACAAAAGCAGCCAAGCCACAAGCAGCTCCGTAGATCATACAGCCTGCAAAAACACATAATAGGATTTTAATTCAATATCGATTTAATTTATGTAGATAGAAAATTAGTAATTGAGTAATACACAATTTGAGATCCTGCTGAGCAACATGGTCGATTTTGAGGAAAATCGTTTTTACTATGATTAGGAAAATAAATCCAGACACTGGTATCTATATGTATAAGTATATTTTTTGCCAAACTTAGATTCATTGCATCACAAATTAGTACATGTAGCAAAGTTCTAGTCATATTGTTTTTGCTTATTTGCTTATTCAGACAATGTCTGACCTAATGTGCAGTTTGCCCTTTTATTTCTCAAAACGTAATGAATCTGCCTATCTAATAAATAGCCCCTAAACTGACCATTAGTGCCTAGCGTTTTCTAAATTTTACTAATAATGATTTCAGTGGACCGTTTTCGAGAAATTAACCAGTTTATTTGTAAAATCTGCCAAAATCTGAAGTGTGCAAACTAGGTATTATCGGTTTGTATAATAGAAACGGATGCATCAAATATTTTCATTTTATTATACAATACAACGGGATAACAATCGTGAGAAATAAATAACATTATACTCGTTTTTATGTATGATCTAAAATGCACTATTGGCTGGCAGATATATTATACTAAATACAAATAATATGTATTGTTGATTTTTCCATTGGTTCCTTATTAAGTCATGTGTCATTTTATATATATATTTATTTACCGTACTTTTAATTATTTATATTCTTTCAACTGTATTTTGCTTTGTATCTTGGTCGTGACTTGTCAATGTTATATACCTTTCCGGCCAAACAGCCATCTTTGGGACAGGGCGGAGCTGGAGTGCATCAGTAGAACTATAATAGCCATCAGCAAATCTGCCGTCGATAGGTTCACGATGAGAATGTTCACTGTACTGCGTAAACTTCGATATCTGTAGACAAAACAAAATGTCTTTTAATTGAAAAGATGTGGAAGTCTGCCGAGGATTAATTGAAAACTAAAACCAAAAGCATTTTTAAAATAATAGCAATATTAAAGTAAGTTTCATGTTCCATGCAAATTATGCTGGTTTTGTTCAGTGTGGTCGAAATGGTTGTCTAAAATATTAATGAATTCCGGGAAATTTAAAACAAAAGCAGACATAGTGTTGACACGAACTTCTGAAGTTGTAAAACTCAGTGCTTTAATCTAAATCCTAATATTCATTCCTGAGTACCTCTCGCCCAACATGGCCGAGGATTCCTCCCAGAGCCATTGGGTAACGTACACTCTATGGCTCAAAAGGAACCCTTTACGGTCTTGCTGGAGCACTTCGGCTCAAAATGAATTAAATTTGTTTTATCGTTTGGATTAAAAGTAAGGCATTCAAACTATATGTTGGTGGAAAAAAAAATCGAAATTCTAATTACAAACAGTTATATTGGAGCCTATAATTTAGTTTTCCCATAAAGTCGCAAAACTGTATTTGCCTATTTCTGGCACTACAGTTTTAAGCAGACTCTACATTTTCCAATGCGTTTTTTTTTCTAGAAAAACTATTCATGGTAAAAATTTTAATTTGAAACATTGTTTGGAGCTCAATGCGATCTAGTAATTTTTTAGAAGTTCGTCCTTGATTTTAAAAATGTTTTTTGGAAGTTTTATTTAACATTTATGATAGACTTTCCAAGGTGAGATAGACCAAAAAATCCACTGGGATCGTTGTAATCTGAATTAAAATAAGCCAGGCACTGTTTACCTGTTCAAGAACTATTCTACTTAGTCAACTAATTTATTGAGTCTTATCTTCATCACACTTCGAGAAATAAACTATGAAAAAAGCAGTTTATTTTTTCTGTTGACATTTATTAATTTTGCAATATTTTTAGAAATAATAATTAGATTTTCACCACATTCCCATATATGTAATCCTGAGTATTAAAGCTTTTCCACAATATATACGTATATATGGTACAGATTTATATTCTTCTGCATAAGAGACTAAATACAGACGGTGTTTTGAAAATCGACCTTGAACCGTGGTAAATACCATAAACCGGAAGTGACGTTTTTGTTCACCACCAATGGGGGTCTGTGCCCAAGTTGTGGCTGTCCCTCATTGGTTGTGGGACAATCTTATATAAAACCGAATGGGGCAAATATTCGAAGAAGCATATACAGCCGCACCATACACACAGGTGTACCATTTTGACAATTAAGAGACACATCCAACATCCGTAATTGTTGTACATTCTGCTTTTGTCAAAGCTATAAAATGTGGATTTTATTTTCAGAGAAAGACAACACGGACGCTACAATACCCACATTAAATAAGTCTGTTCACTATATTCGCAGCCAAATGTACTTGTGCATTTAGTTACAACAGATTAACACGTTTGTATATTTTTTATCTGTAGTTCTGTTCCATCATTGGATCGCTTATGCTTGATGGAGGGGGGATTTGTAGTTTGTTGCGTTTGTCAGTAGTAGAATATCAGTGCAAAAGATGAAAATAAAATCGTCAATTAAAACAAAAACTATTGAACTGGCAAATAGAAAAAGACATATAGTATAGTCAAAGCGAGTTTACCCTCCGATTTGAGCCCATAACCAGTACTTAACTCGCCGAAAAAATAACATGTCTAGGTTTTCTGATATTCGCTGTTTTTAAACTTTAAATTCAAATTTGGGTTACCGTTTCTAAGAGCGTCTACACTGTCATTCTCCTAGCGACTAATGTCAACAGTTATTAAATATGGTAGGAGACTGGCAATGTGTCACTAGGGTAATCAAGGTAAGATAATTGTAAAACAAATCCAATCCTTACGCAAAAAGAACGAGGCGATGTGGCAGAGGTCTATATGGCAAGCCGTTTTATCACTTCTACCTTTATTCTACAGGGGTCCGACTTCTTATTCCTCAGATAATGAGCCGCTGTTAATAATATTGGATATAGTAAAGTGGGTCACCTTCTAAGGGACTTCTTATAGTTTTAATTTGTGTTTCCAAGCGACAGCAATATCATGTGAAGTCCCCTCTTCGGGGGATAAAATAGATAGACCACATCCTTACGTAACTAACATCACCAGGCTGTCGTGTCAATTGCCAAACTCCCGTAATTATACCTAATTAACACGTCGGTGGCTGATGACCACCACGTTTGAATGTTTGTGAGGCTCATGATGTAATACGCTTCGTTATAACTCTCGATAAGATTATTCAGCTTTGAAATTCTTTTTACGAAAATGAATTACAAGAAAAAAAATAACGATATTTTTAAACAAACAGGTATCTGTTCTTTAAACATTTCTGCTGTTTCAAGCTTTATGTCGATTGTGTTGTCTTATGGCCAATATCATTGCTGCGGTGTGTGTGGGAGCGAGCGCGGGGGGGGGGGGGTGTATACTCTTGGTTTAACTTTGGGGATGCCCATGGATCTGATGATAGAAGTATTCAGCCCAATGTATCTTTCTACATATCAAATGAATAAAATGCGACCATTCATATTTTTGGCTGATAAAGGTAAAACCAAGCAATATCAACCAGATTATGTAGTCCTCTTTTTAGCATTTTTTGTTGTTGAATTATTTGAAGCCGTGTGTAGCGCCTAAATATCATAGCACACATACGTATTTGTAATGTTTGGCTAAAGCAGTATAATGAAAAACAGCCACTGTTTTTATTTCATAGCATGGGGTTAATGGACTGTAAAAGCTTCCAGAAATAAAACACTGACGAGTGATTTGCGTTACCACAATCGTACTCATACACAATAATTATGTTGTTGCTAAGCGAGTATAGATTAATAAATGCAATTGCACTTTCGAGTGTCTCGTTCAAGGTTTTCAGAAACCTTTTCAGTAGATTCCTCCTATTTGCGGAATTCAGTAACTTTTTTTTCCGCACTGCAAAATCCCAGTAAGACGTAACTTAAACGCCATTATGGACAAAGGTCAAGGACAATGCCATATCGCTTCTATTCAAAACTTCTCATTCCCTCAAGGGTCTTCCTCTCAGAGTAACTCTTTATCTTAAGAAACCTAAAGAAACCATAACATAGAAGACGGAAACGTTTCACAACTGAATGTTCCTCGTAAGAACAAAGCAAACTGTTCCGGATTTTTTCCAGGAATATCTTATTCCCAAAGTTTTCGGAGAGACTTATTTGGTACTTTTTAAAAATATATGTCTATTGGTTACCCATAACACAACTCGAGATCTTGAAAGATAAATAGCTCAAACTGACGAAACATTATGTGAAAATGGCATTTTTCGCCGAAGACTTTTTGTTTTGCTTCTAAACAACCATACGGGATATAATCAGTGCATTTCTTTCAGCTCCTCCTATTTTTAGTCTTGGTTTCGAAAGATTATGTTTTTAAGTACGAAGTATTCTTTGTTTGGCAATGTTGATGTCTTTTACTGATATTGTATATACCTTTGTATATGAACAAATGAAGAATAAAACAAAGAATTAATTTACTATTTTGTTGTTTTCATCGTGTTTTAAAAAAAAATGCCAGTTCTGGTCCACCATCTTGAACCCAGACAATTGCACTATATACTTTATACGTTAGTTAGAACGTTGAACTATTTCAGGCAGAATCAATACAATATGCACCTGGGACAGCATTAGGAGTTAGTATTACCTTAAGCGGACTTTTAATTAACCTTACGTATATGCATGCAATCTGTCTTTAGTACTAAAACGATTATAGCACCAACTGTCAGAAACACAAATACATGTAGTTACCTGCAGATGGCTCACACCTCGTGACACGTCATAACCCGTTGGAAAAAGAGCACTGGAACACCTCACACCAGAATGGGGTCGAGAGCGAGGTGTTTGGTGATTCCAAACGTTTAAATTGATAATTCGGAAATAGACAGACCGTTCTATTTATAATAAAACATCTTGTTAGATGATAATCGATGTTCAGCTCATATTCACTGTGTTCGTGACGCGTTTGACTGTCCACATTTCTGGCTCAAAACGAGGACAGTGAAAGATGCTCAGATTTTTTTCACTATTTTAAAATCCCAACTTTTCTTCTTTTTTTAAAGATACGTCTCTACGTCTCTCTGTTCAATATTGCTTGTCGTATACATTTTCTCTAATATAATTCTCCACCAGTTCCAAATCCATTATAAGTGGTTCTTTACCGCATTAAGGATACTCTTACAACCAGTGAAATGTTTTGTCTACGTTTTTCTATTTTACTTTAAAAATATAAAAAAAATTACAATACACGAAACACAATAATACGTAGGTTCTGAAACCTACAGAAATAAATTTATTTTAAAACTGTTTTTGGCGGGGGGAGTAAAAATCTGAAAAAGAGATATTTCCAATTTTTATTTTTGGAGGAGGGGGTCGGAGATTTCAGAGAAAACTAACAGCAGGAAAACAGCTGAAATGTGTATGAAACTTCCCTGTTTTAAATCATCCATCTGTGTCCTGAATATGTAGTCGTCAAATTCAAACTATTTTTATTATCAATTTTTTTCTGGAATACAGATCAATATATTGGCATTATCAATTTGTGATTATACCAATTCTCGAATTTTAGCCGCATAACGGTTATAATATCCTTGAAACCTAGGAGATATCATGAAGCCTGCGGCGAAACTGTTAACCAATACAGAGCCATATCATTACAAGGTATATCGTTGAAGCCGACTTTATCGACTACAAAAGCAAAGACATGTGTAAACTAAAACCACATGCACTATCACATTTAACCTGTATATACATACAACAAATCTTTGGTGGCTTCCAGATGTTTATCTTCTAACGAGCAGAAGTTATGGATGCGCACTGTGTCAGAAGTCAGATTAGCGAACCGAATGAAAGATTGTCAGAATTGTCTTCCACAACGATTTGACTCGGAGTTTTCAGAGTTACTTCATATCGTTTTTCTTTTAACTATTGGGACAAACGTGAGCTCGTCGTAGGGTTGTTGGCTGTACATGTCCTACCGTTAATAGTTTAAACGCTTTATGCTCCCACAATGATTCAGTTAGATCTAAGGACTTTTGATAATAAAGAATGGAATAAGAACTTGATACACTCATCAATGACTGAAGAGGATCCCCACAAACTATAAACAGCTTGCAGGCAACAAGCACTTGTAGCTTCCAGCTGGTTGATAACGCCGTAAAAATCAACCCTTTAAT
>JAVFBX010179098.1:9883-25997 GCA_034783855.1 Mopalia kennerleyi
ATGATCCACTCCGAAGAACCTTTAAAGGTTCTAACTAGAGCAACTAATTTGATGCATGTATGAACAATGATATCCAATCCAGTTTCTTAAAATCCATGGATTCCATAGAAATGTTTCACAAATAGTGATTTGTTTCAGTTAGATATTTCAAACTGTTGTGTATATGGCCGTCAACTACACCAAGATAACAGCATCCATAGACTTCAGTTCGGCCGTTTTTCTCATTTCCCTTCTAAAATAGCTTATTCGTCCATGTAAACATCATGAACATGACATAAGTACACCATTAATTAGGAACTAGAACTCCATTAATTAAATGGGCATTTATATGTATAGTCCTCTGGAGATGTTGCACACTTTTATCAGCATTTGTAAACAATAAAATATGGCTGAGCCTTCTTAACAAATGGAATAAACATGTAGTTATGCACATTCATACTAAAATGTCATCTAAAACGTCTCTTATAATTTACAAACTTACAGTAATCTAGAAGACATTTTTTTAACATTGTTATATTTAATTTGTGCGATACATCTGTTAAGGAACAGCGAGCTGCACACATTGGTGTTCAGACGGTGGGAGTAAATTAGCCGGTTTTCTATACATCGTGTTTGCATCTCAGGGGTGAAGCAAACCTGACGTCCACATTCCCTGCCTTTTTGTACGGTCATCAGGCACGGTATACCCACTCTATGCGGTAATTAAAGCTCCAACAACCCGTAACATCATTTGCTGCTATAGTGTCAGAAGTATTGAGAGAACATTTAATTACAGGCTCTCTACAGAATCTAATGACGCATATAAAATGTGCGAGGAACTCCTGTGGGGGTACATCAGCCACCTTTAGCCCATAGAACTCTCCATCTAAAATGTACATAATTGTTCGCAGGGCCTTAATTCGAATATTCCTCATGTCAGTACCAGCAAGCGATTGTGTATAATCTAATTAAGTCTGTTTTAACATAATTGTTGTAAATTATTCCTTGTCAATGTGCCGCTCAATTGGCATGTGTTATGTTAAGTACGATTTTTGGGTGCCAGTGCCGCAAAAATTGCGAGATTGGGTTTCTTTTTCAACATCTTTTGTCATTGTGTTCTGTCTGTATCTTCTTGGTCTCCATTGGTTTTCACGGTTTAGAAGTTGCCATGTATACGCTCAAAGCTACAAAGGCTACCAACACAGGTCTTCGTGAAACTCGAAAACCGTTCTGAATGCGCCACTGACTAGTTTCATAACGAAATGTTGTGGTCTTGAGCAATGTTAAAATGCGCTATATTTTTATATGCTCAGTTGGTTTGTGAGCATATATTATTTAAAGACATATGTGCATAATGTAGAAAGTAGTACTCGGGGTGTATAGTCAGCATTTGTGTTAAAATGTATATGCCCATGCATGCACCATGAGTCTATCTGTTGGAAGCTATGTGAACATCATTGCCTCAAACCCTACATTGTAGTACAACGAGTAACATAATTACAAGCTAATAAACGCACAGGGTATTTAAACAGATTTCGTGCAATCGGATTATATCCATAATGCGTGAAACAGCTCTGTCTTAATTCCCACAACTATTAATTTGGAATAAATTATTAATTACAAAGGAAATCGATTAATGTTGGACACTACACAGAAGGATTGGTTGAAAGCAATTGAGACCACAATTATGTCCATATGTAATATAGAAAAGGAAGGACATTGCTAGGTGGTCCAGGGCTGATTCAGGCTGTTGTTTTCTCACTTTAGACTTTTGGATACAGTGGTTTGTGTTTGTTAATCATACAGTCAAGGATTTATAATAGTGACATTGTACATATAAAAGAGCTAAGATTGCCCACAAACACTTGTATCTAGCTGGTAACCGCCCGTGCTAATGGTCTAATCTATAGGTAATGGGGAAGATGGGATGATACGTTTTCACAATGGCAAAATAAAGCAAATTAAACTGAATTTACTACACCGTGGGCTGTTAAAGGCGTCCTTTCTTTCGTTGTCTAATGAACATACGTTCCCTTCTACACGATGCACGCTAAACAATTGTACAGGAAATAAAATTAATATAGCACAAGCATATATGCCATTGTTTATGGAAGTCCACGTTTTATCGATACAAAAGATATATAATATTACTGAATTGATAGGCTGCAACAGATGGTCATTTCGTTTTATCTTAATTTGCAAGCAACAATAAAATCAATATTTATACTGAACTGTAGCTATTGCACATGACAAAATTGCCATTACAAAACTATATTTGCACAATCAAATTACATTCGCATTATGTTTTGAGAGAGCAAATTGAAATATGGTCTCAAGAATTGGATTTTGAATATACAATGAATGCAAATCTTTACGTGCATGTAGATGTGTGGGCAACACAATAGGTTGAGATAAACTACTCAAAAGACGATTTATTTTAAAAAGACATTTTGCGATCACATTGATTGGGTTTGGAGCACATGCGGCTTTCATAATAAATAAACGAATATCTCTTAAAAATAATTATGTTGTTAAATTGTCGTATCATTGTCAATGTAAGACTAAATTTAATAACGAGAAAATTATAGATAAAATTATCTCTATCACAACTGAAACTATAAGACGTTGTTAGGTATTCATAACCACAGCCAAGGAATTCTTGTTGGCATCTGTAGATTTTGAGTACGTACAATATACTCTGTTTGCGTACGTTTGTGATTACTATAATCCCACACGGTTATTATATATTTTACATATCTACATTTGTATAGCTAATGTATACATGCTTTGAAATGCTTCAAACAATGTTTTTCATATGATGTATAGTAAGACAAAAGTCCCTAAAGCGTTTCTATACAGAATAATATGTATAGTGAATAGATTAAAGTGCTTAAATTTTATTGTAACAATGTTAACTGAAGTGTATTGAATTAGATATCTATAAATCACATTCAGAGTGGTCTAGCCGTTATTGCTGCTAAATGTTTTATTGTGACCAGGGTCGGGCTAAGATTCAAAGAGGTTCTAAGCACTTAGAGAGAAAGACAACTTATTTTTGTTATTGCATATTTTCAAAGACAATCATCTTTATTGCACTTGCATTCGAGTAAACATAGCCGATGATTAGTTAATTTAACAGGCGAGACTGACTTCATTGTTCGAAAACACGGTCGGTCACCAGTGTGTTCGTTGGCTTATTGATGCATTGGAAGGCATCTGTAACAACACGGCGTATACACAAGTTTGATCATCCAAGCGCAATGTTAATCTGTTGTATACTGATCAAAATAACTCTTTGAGTAATACATACGTTTAGCATGTTTTCAGCTGACATGCGGTTTTAAAAAATCCTGTTTAGTACCGGATTGATATGCACAAGCGGTTGTTTGTTGTTGTTGTTGTTGTTGTTGTTGCTGTGTCGATTGGGGACGGAACCCTCACCGTCGGCTTTATATGAAACCAGTGCAGGCAGTAGGGGACAGCCTCGACTAGATGATATAATTAACGTGTTTTCGAATAATGACGTCAGTTCCGCTTTTTAAATGAACTAATTAACGGTTATGCTAATTCGATTGCAAGGGCAATACAGATGGTTGTCTTTGAAAGTATGCAATAAAAATAATAAATTTAGATCGAAAAACAGTTGTCTTTCCCTTTAACAGATTTTGGTGTCTGCATTTATATATCTTATACCATAAATATGAGGAATTTCCCGAAATCGTTGCCACGAATCGTAATGGATAATGTACTTTAACCTGTTGTTTACCTTCGGCAATTGCAAAGACAAACGACCGCTAACAATTGCTCATTTTTAGTTTGGACCCATCAATGTATAGAGAAAACATGTCCACAATACATCCAGCACACTCAACTCTTACATCACCATGGACAACTGAGTTGGAGGTCATGTCACGTCCTCTCGACAAAGCTATATGTTATAATAATTATTAGATAAGTGGTGTATCTTTCACCTGTAAAATTGAAATTTTAGACCCTGGTCCTCGTTCCCCTTATTTCACACTTTAGTAGTGTTTATAAGTTATGTTACAAGTTACTGTCGCGATGTAATTGAAATACCACTTAGCACAGCGTAAAACACAACTTCACAAACCAACCAATCAGGAAAAGAGTATCAATAATATGTCAATAACATTAATATTGACAATAAGGTACCTCCTTGATTCTCCACGTCTCGACTAAAAGTCATTTTCAGATTTGTTTGTTTGTTTGTTTCAGATTTGTTTGTTTGTTTGTTTATTGATTTGTTTCAGATTTGTTTCTTTGTTTCAGATTTGTTTGTTTGTTTCAGAATTGTTTGTTTGTTTCTTTGTGAGTCGTTATTCAACTCTTGAATTCAATTTTATTGTTTAATTCCAGATTTTGCTGGGTGCTACTATTTGTATGTTGTCTTGGACTGGCTACATACCAGATACAGGATAGAGTTAGGATTTTTCTTAGCTATGCAAGTGATACGACAGTAGAAACTCGATATGTTGAGTCCCTTCAATTCCCAGCCGTCACCATCTGTAATCTTAACAAATACAGGTAAGTTATTTCACTTTCTCGTCAGTTTTGGTACAGACTTATTTGTAAAGGTTACATAATCTTAACTGGCAACTGATAGTCCAACAAAGCTCCTCCATTCTTAACATATAGGTTGCGTGTCAGTTCATTGCCTTATCAGATACGACTTACTGATGATGCTATGGCATATTTCACTAATGATAACTTTTAGTTGGACGGGTTTTCATGCACTGTTCAGATTTAATTTATGATAAACATCACAACTAATTAATTAATCGTCATCAATTATTATTTCCCGTCTTTCAATACATCCACATTCAGTTTGTGGATATGGTTTTTTTAAACCAAACATGAGGTTTTTTTACTTACATTAATTTAAATAGGGCATTTATCTCTACGAAATGTCACTCCTTTGAGTGTGTTTCGTAGTTAGCTGAAAAACCGGAAAAGCATTGATATAGTTCATAACTGCCCTACTGAATAAAGATGCTAACAAAGACTGTATCATTACAAACGAACGGCATTTAGAAAGGTTGGTAACGGTAAGGCGTCATTGCCTGCTAAGTTACAAATATGGCTGACACTATCACGACACTTTAATATTTATCTGTCTGACTGTCCCGCTAAGAAGAACTATTTTTTATCTAAAAACTTGCATACGCGTGATTCGGTTTTTGCTAGAGCAAAAGGCTATTGCCGTTCAACAGTTTGAAGCATTGCCGTTTTGCTGTAATTAAGGTCACTCATTTTCTCTTACTTGTTAAAATCAAATTACCTGGTCAATTTCACTATATCCGTGTTTGGTGCAGTGCATTCTACAACGAAGCACTCAATTAATTTGTCAAACTGGAGTGTACAGACGCCAATCAAAAATGTACTGTAGTCCGGATAGGGTCATAATTCAGAGAGTAATAACAAAAAAGTGTTACTACGCTGCAGTGAAATATCAATTTGTGCATGAAGAAAAGCCTGATATTTCATTGGTGTATGAATAATAATATCAAATATCACTCACTGTACTGGAGAATATTTGTACTATTGATGATTAACGGTAATAAATGTTGAAGCGTTTTGTAGAACCTTTGGTCTATTCGAAACGGAGCGACTCCTCTCAAAGCTTTCAAGTTAGTGTCGGTGTGATGTCCTGGTTCATTATGGGTATTGTCACTCAATTACCACTAGAGGGCGCTTTCAATAAGATCGACGTCTGTACATTGAGCTGCATTTTTACCCGTAAATGCAATGGCCGCAAAACGTGACTCTGCAACTATCGCCTGTGGAATATCGATAGAGGCCTATTATACCGTGTGACCAATTTCCGGACGGGGTTCCGACATAACTTTGACAAGACTTGGCAGGGCGAACATCGGTGGTGTCAGAGCGTCCGCTTCTAAAGGAAGAGTGCCACATTTCACCCGGAATGCCTCATCCCTACTGACAAGCTCTCGATGAGATTCAAATTAAAACCCGATTTCCATGCAAAATTTGTCCCCCTGACTGTGCCACAGAATTAAAGATTTTTTTCCTGACTTAAAAAAAAAAGATGTTCATTACAAATGTTTCAGAACTGGAGCTAACTTAGTTAAAGGAATCCTTTTGTTGTGGATGGACTCCTGACTTTAATTAAGAATAATCCACCTCGCTTTGCTTAACAGCGGCTTGCTTCTTTTAAGTCGAAAAATTACAAATACTTAAGCAATGAATACTGAAAAAGGTGCTTGGTTAAGCGGTATCAAAGTAACGCAAAGCTATATAATGGACACGATGCATATCAATGTTTGGGTTTTAAGCTGATAGTGCTGCTAGTTCCCCTGAGATGTTTGTGAAAATAAACGCCCTTTATAAATCCTTGTGGGAACAATTATGTTAACAATAGCAAATGGCATGTACATTAGCAGATGTTACTGTGACAACACTATGAGCTGGTATTCCCTTGGATATTCAGGGGTAGCTGAACCCGAATAGGTTACCAATATTCGGTTCATACATGCTCCCAAATACGGGTATTTGATTAAGCTTAGTTACCATGTACTGCTAAATCATGCGAATGCTCTCACAATCTCATTAGTGATGTTTACAAACACTTTCTATCCATATTCTCATTATGTAGAACCCAGAACAAAGACCTTATTCCCTATCGCAATGATTTATGCCTATACTGTTACATGTAGTAACAGATGTTGTAAATTGTAGATTAACTAAGAAAGCCTGAGATTTTGAGACAAATCTTTACAAATAATTCAATCGCAATTATATGTTGCAATAGAAAATAAACCTTAATGTGAGTGCAAAATAGCTTAATGTCTTATGCCATTTGAGTGTGCCAACCTTGGTTTTACTTTGATACATACAGTGAAATCATTTTATGAAATATAATCGTAAAATCATACTACTGACGACTGTTGAAATCAACAAGATATATATAGCCTACATTAAATTGTTAATCATTATTGGGAATTGTCATCAGAATACTATTCTATAATAGTATAATGTAGTCTTAAAATTAACATTGAGCAAGTGTTCTTAGGAAAAAACATTAAAACTCTTTATCCCAAAAATAAATTCATCTTGTGACATCTATTTACAATGTATAGGTAACATGCCTGATGCCGTAATGAAACGTCATCAAGTCAACATTGATATGGTATACGCGTTCAGCTTTATATCCCAAAACGCTAATGGAACGTCATCACATGGCAAAGTTCTATTTTACACAAACTTTCGGTGGGATTAATTGATTGGGTCAGTATTTTGGTGATCAAAACCCAAAGCATTGGTACATACACCTATATATTCAGCTTGAAATGTTGATTGCATTTATATAGTTTAGTACAGCTATGACGTTTGCACAAGTTTATTTGAGGACGGAAAATGTATTAAGCAACAAATTGTAGTTCTCATCGATTTGAAGGTAGCCATGATTGTCATCTAAGATAAAAGACTTGCTTGAGCCGATTTTAGCCATTTATGATCTATAATTTTATAGTAGTAAAGCGAGCAGCTGTCAGACTTTAATGCTTTTATCATCAATAGCGCCGTTAAAACCAAACATTTCGCTGACTGGAAGCGTTTTAAGAGGTTGTAAATACGAAACGTGAAGTGTTAGTAATGGGTTTTATATTACCGCAGAGGCTCGCCAATCCGGGCCCACTCTTATTTCATTGATGTAGCAAATAATACCAAGTTTTTTTAATCGACATTGCCAGCCATACGCCAAGAGCCGAAGAGTCATGCAACCTACATTACCAGTAAAACTTTTGCTTGAATCTGAAGAGCGTCTTAATGAGAAAATGCTTGTCGGTGACCGCTTCTGTCAAATGGAAGTGATGCAGCCACTATGAAAGGTGTCCCATCTCTAACCTTAAGTGACGGATGGATGGCGAATCGATCAGACTTTAGCACTTATCCTTTGCTGTCCCTATCTCGTCTCAGAGAGTAACACGCACATCTACGCTTCCTCTGACAAGACTCTTTCCGTTCAAACCCGATATCATAACGGACGTCAGTGTAGCATTTAGTATGTTATAGCTATGCAATGTCCCACACGTGCTCATATTCTATATATTCATGGCAATAAATCTGCATAAGCAGACTAAGAGATCAAATAAATATGTTGCCTCTGATAGTGGGTTGTCAACAAAGAACGTTTAAAAATTTGGTAATTTATCACTGTTAATTACACACAACAAATGCAGCGTGGACAAACGGTGGATACAGCATGTACATGCAATTAGCTGTACCATGCATGTGTACTCAGGAGATAAGCATTTTGTAGTAGTAGATTGTCACTTTTATAACAACAACACGACATGACTAGTAGATGTATAACAACAAACTTAGTAATAACATTTTGCTTAACCATGGCATCTCGCAGAATAAACAGTATATTGTACAGTGTACATCATAAATGGGGCATCCTACTTTACATGTAAGGCGTCCATAGCTACATGCATTTAGACAACTATAGCCTGAACGCGAAACATAGCCACGTTAGATCACTTCAGAAATGAACCAGATGGTCTAGCTTAATGTTTTATAGACGGCAATTAGGAGAGAAGAAACGTCGAAGATCGCCTGGAAAGCCTTTATAATGTTACCCAGAGGAATGGGAAGATTCAATTGTCCTGGAAATTGGTCGTGTCGATTGTATGATTTGCTCCAGAGAATCCACTTCACTAGAGATAAGATCAAGATGCCGTCTCCTGATTTCTAGCTTCCACTTCACAGACGTAATCATTTCACAACGCTCCTGGTACAACTCATAATTTAGCTTATACAGTACTGGTATACAGCACGCATACGCTGAATCTTACCGTATACTAACAAACCGCGCTTTTTGTAGATCTTGGGTTATACTCTTCTTCATAAAGCAGTCAGCTCGCACGAAGAAGGACGATCGTACAAGTGGGTTGTTCTCAGCTGAACTCAGTGTCTAAAGCAGTCATCAATCCCACAGTTTTGGATTTTCTTTTCGTGGTGGTTGTGGAGTATGAATATTTGATAACTTATATTTACAGGAATATATAATTCAAATATGAAGTGAATCACAGAACAAACAGCCTTATTCATATTAGGCAATGACATCATAATATTCAATTGTTATTCAAATAATACACTAACTAATATTCCAGTTTTTACTTGAGCAACACATTGAGAGCTATTTCGTTCTATAGAAAAATCAGCAACATATATATTTGTATGCAGTATGCACCAGGGTACTTTTTATTAGAATTTTTTAGTTATTTCTGTTACTATTACTTGAATGCTTTCACAGTCTTGAGATCAATGTAATAAAGACGTATAGGGGATGAGTCTAGAACATTTCCGGATCAAGCAGAAGACATATAGATGATATATAGAGGTTGGGTCATTACAATAGACAGACGAATGGATGCTATGTATCCAGCTTACACCTACAGTTTTATTTGAGAATAAATTCATACCTAGCTTAGTAATGTTTCTCATTATGAATAAAAAGTAACTTTAGAAGATGAATATATGGCCTCAAAATTATAGCATGCGTTGCACGTTTTGTCGGTTTTATTATTTGTATTTATAATAAGCTGACTTTTTCAGGCTTTATTTAAAATGTGGACATAGAGAAAACAACAACACTGATACGATATCTGGGAACACTACATCACAATATAGAAGCTTAATTGATAGGGTGTTGCCTTTCTGAATTCCTCAATTACCCACGACACATTTCGTGCAAAGCGGCAATGAAAGCAATACTATAATGGCCTGATAATGTACTTAATAGGCGATTTACCACAGCTAGTAAAATATGGCTATAATGAGCATCGAGAAGGGACGTGACTGTATGCTGTACTAAAGATTCCAGCTTCCTTGACCGCAGGCAAGAACATTTTGTTGCCGTTAGTGGCGTGATTTGGTCCAATCTCTATGAAAAGATATCTGAAGCATTCGTCTCGACACTATGGGTGTTGGATAGAGTGGCCGCTAGCATTTCCCGATTAGGTCGAATTGTCTGCCAAAGGATAGCGTGCTCTTTTTGTCGAGAGGCTTACAGCACGGCTCAGTGACAATATAGAACATTAAGAGGGCTGCGTTCGCCGTGCTCATCTCAATAGTCTATAGTCGATGGAACCTAATCTGTAATTAAAATTAGGATGCTTTAAACACAGTTGTCCCTCTGTTACAAACCTAATCTCTACAGCTGAAACAGACTAGTTTAAATAATTCCTTAGATTTGTCTTCGATTGAACGCAGGCTCGATGTGTTTGAGAAGAATGCTCGCAAACTCTTACAGTAAAGTGGCTATACTTAGCGCAGTTAGTCTATTCTTATGCCCTCTAGACTGGGCGCATTTGGAGGCAAATTCTCATTCTGAGTGCAATTTACTCTATAATTCTTCAATCGATTTATACTCTCAAGCAATGTGTTCAGCCATATTTTCCTAGTTTGGTTTGCGCGGCTTTGTGATTGGCGCGTTCTGTAGCCTCAATGCCACAGAGACGAAACTTTACATCTTTACATCTTAAATATTAAGTATAGTAATATCCATAGGGATTATATGTACCGGAAATCACTTCGTTTTGTATGGCTGGGGTACTGATAAAAAATTCAGCGGCGGATATGGAATTCTCTGAGGTATAACGTGTATATAATGTGTGATAACAAACATTTTATATATATTTAATATGTACAACGTGGGTAATTTGATCTGCACGTGCATGGTGTAAGAGTTTTATTATATAGTAGCCACTCTGATTTATATCACATTTATGAATTCTTACTTTATCGATTTTAACCAAGTCACTTTAAAATACAACAATAAGATGTAATTAATGCCACACCGCTCGGGAGTCTTTAAGTGTATTGATTTATGCTAATAGCAATTAAATTGGAAATGCCATGATGCCGCTCTGAAATCCTCATGTTGTAACCTTACGTGACTATGTATAACAGTAAAATGCAAGCGGATTGTTTTTCCTGAAGCCTCTTGTCCGCTAGGGAAGAGTGAGTACATCGGGAAGATTGTCACGCTTGCAGTCCCCTTTGGTGCCACAGTCCATCAACCAATTTTGCAGTTAATATTGATGGCGATAGCAATATGAGTATTAAATGGCATTTCAAAGATCTCAAATAATAAATAATAAAAACATGACATATCATAAAATGGATTTTCAGTTTTAGAGACGCGAAACCTCTCAAGCGCACACCGTCGATGACAAGGAATCCATTTTCACGAAATGTTTTGCCATCTTCACGATGGAGAAATATCAATATAGTATGCCTTCAGGGAACTTCGTTATCGACCTCATGAAGAAGCTTAAAGCTCACTGTGAAATGAAACGACATAAAGATATCATCAGCAATTTTCCATTGGCACATATATGGATCCTTTGAAGGCTTAAAATTAGCGAACAAACTAATCAGTATTAGGCCGACGCTGTAAACGCCAGGTAGTTTCCCTCATGACTCGATTGTATGTATCAGATAAGACTCGCTGCTATATATATTATCCTGTTCAAGTCTTATTTATGAGGACATTGGCCTGGGTAGCAGTATTATGCTGTTTCATGTCTTATCGTGATATTTGAAAAAAAGCATTATATACGATTGAAACGATGTTAATCTTTTCGTAAGTAATTATGTTTAAACACTCTGTGATTCTTGAAAGCATGTTTGTAAACTTTGTTTAATATTTATTTCTGACTAATTCGCCAAGAGAATTTTTCTTGAATAATTCCTCCTCATAATATCATAAATGTCTCAAAGTGAATTTTAAATTTTTGCTTGAATCTATACCAATGGCTTGTTGAATCGGTCGATGTATGTTTTCATTTATATCATTCTTTCCTACTAAATGTGTTTTTTTATAACAACAACGGGTAATTGCCATTGTTTTGTATCACAAAACCTATTGATAGACGACAAGAAACAATTGTTCAGAAAGTGCTGCCTTATTTTCTAATCCTAACAAACTTGTCGATTTCTTACATGAATCTTGTGCTCAGGCACATACATCTCTGCTGGCAAAAGAAGTGATAAGCAGAACCGAATATTCCTGTTCTGCGAATTATAGTTGTGGCACGTTACGGGTAAATTAAGAGTTTGGCGACCAAAGAAATCGACGTAACCCGACACAGGCTTTCTGCACCTCCATTAAGCCACACACAACGGTCTTGTTTTCTTTCCATAACGCTCATGTTGTAGCCTGATGGCTTAATGTTATCAGAGGAAATTGCAGCTTCGATCCATATATTAGGTTCACGATTAAACCGTGATATAATGCGAAAGCTTTCCTATTTTCTAAGTTACATTATAGAGCGACTCATGGACACTTTTTTATGATTTTCAAGTGGGCACTGGTGTGCTAATCCACGTTCTAGATATGAAAGGAGAACAATTTACTAAACTTTTCGTTGCGTAGTAACAAGAGCAACTTTATTTATATATTTTTAAATCAAAATAGGCCATGACTTCGGTTGAACACCAGTGCTCGATTTTGTATTATGTTTCGTATGTTAGTGAATTGTCATCAGTCATTCATATGACCTGTGGAGTCCGAACTGTTCCAGTAATTGGCATAGCCGTTAACGGCTTGGCTTATTGAATAACGTTGATACTACGTTGTCTTCGTGGCATCCTATTTCGGCTCGACAAATCTTCTTAGCCTGCTGTGTACTAATAAGGTATTACTCAAAATCATTTGCTAACCTCGTCGAGTTAGGAACGGCACCGTTAGAGGACATCTAGTCGAAATAGAAAGCCTAATTAGGAGAATTGAGAGAGGCACTTCCTGTGGTGATGGCGTTGGACAGAAAACGGAAGTCTGAACCAATATAGTGATACTTGGAGTTTTATTGAAAGCTACTCTCTTCGGGGAATGTCCTCACTTCATGAAGACTCGGTTTTATTCTTAAGCCAATCATTGAGCTATTTATTGATCCTATACCCAGGGGAGTGTCCTATTTAGTTTCCCCTGTATTTTCGCTTTTCACACCGAGACGTATTTGTAATTATTCGACGGCTTGTTTTCTTGCCTTTGACTAGTTATGACATCTATTGGGAGTTTTGTTTACGGCTATCCATCAGACCATTGGAGACACACGGGACCTTTTGGCATTAACCCGACTCAAACGAATGTGGCCAGAGGCAGACAAACCATGTCTCCTACAGACCAAAACTTGTCACATCCTCAGTGTTCTGTGTTTTGTTTTTGTAATGTAGTCGCCAACTTCTGCCATGCAATGCATTGCTTTCGTATAAACAGAAAAAAGTGATCCTGTTTTTATACACAAGTCGGGATATCGGCCATCGCTATCTTTTTTATGAAGTTAACAGATACATTTCGCCATTAAAAAAAATATGCCCATATATACAAGTAGTTTGATTTGCCGCTTTTAAATATCGGGGGTCGTCCTACGCTCACTAACTCAGCTGATACCCTTTAGATATTGTACATATTCAATAATATATAATCGATTCAATCTACTTTAGGATGAGAATATCGATATCACGGAGCATAGTGATGGGAAGAGAAAGGTCTGATATTTAGAAACCCTTATAATATGACAATTAATATCCCACCCTTTTGAAGAGGATTTTGTAATATCGCATGGGACAAGCAGAGTTTTGTATGTTGTCCCTTGTTTGTCGGCTTATTGTGGCAGCCTTTCGAATGATCAGACAAATCCTCTTAGTAAAAGAGGATTGATGTTATCCCCAGAGGTGGATGAACTCCACGAAACTATTGATTAAGGTTACCAGATGGGAAGAGCTTTCATGGACGCTCAGAAAAGCACTGTCAGTCTCTTGGAGCCCCAGTTTAATACAGGTTTACTGATGCCTCGCACCAAAGGTCTCTCGATTTCAGACATGTGTACAAGTTCAAAGCGAAGTTCTGAGAACAAAGAGATGAGCTTCCTAATGAGAGGATTACCAAAAATCTTACAATAATGCAGCTCATACATCTATGGTATGGCTATTCACAAAGTTTGCATTCGCAAACTTTTGCGTGTCATTTTTATAGGTCATGTTTGTACGCAAATATTCCGATTTAATATACAAGGCTTTGCACTATCAACATGTAGGAAGGTGTTTTACGCGATAAAGCTATCTGACGTACCAAATGTTCTGGTGATATATAAGGAAAATCTATGCCTTCTCACAATGCCATTGCAGTCCTCCGTGCATTGAATGAGTTCGAACAATCCTTGTTCGAGTATTAAACATATGTACTCGTTTAGAAAGAGATTAGAACAGAGTGACAACCTTCTACTCTATAAAATAAGAACGTCAGATTTGTACGCTGTATCTCAGGTATATACCAGTTGGCGTAATAGTTTGTATGCTTTAAGGCTCCCATAATTTTGGCATGTCTTGTAGTACCTCCACTACATGAAATTTACTGTACGTGTTATTTACTCTACATTTAAATATATTTATATTTGTCTGTTAATCTGTATACATGCCTTTATATATGGACCTATAGTCTGAATAAAAGATAAAGAATAATAATAAAAGTTCGTATAATTTCACCAAATATAGTTGGGGAAAAATAATTGATTTGCCATTTTGTGACATAATGATGTTGTACCAGATGAATAGTACGACTTTGTTTAAGAGACATATTTGCAGACTAAACACGTTGGATAGTATTACCCACAATACCCAATGCTTTTATAGCTTAGGATAGCTAGACTCTGACCAGACTGTAATTCTTTCCTTTTGTGGCCACAAATAATCATTGTAATATAGACGTCTTCTCTGATTGTAGTGATGCCAGTAGATACTGATTGTCATTGCCACGTAGGGAATGGTTCATCATGTTAGAGAGGCGTCTATTATGAGCCGCTATCAGCGCCTTGTCGGGGTGGTCGGCGAGCCATCCTGTCGCGATCGATCACAGAATTCAGGCTTTCTTGCCGGTTTCTTTAACCTCCATTGCCCTGTCCCGTGGGTCCGCCATCTGGCTCTTTATACAAGCACCAGTTATTAGTGGCCCGTGTTCCAGAGTAAATTGTCTCGTCCTTTGGGAAGAAGACTCGCATAGCTCACCGCGATCTGATCACAGTAACCGCGTTATCAGGCGCGGATTCTACCGGCTTCGCGGTCAAGATAGACTGGAGATTACGCGTTATGAGCCCATCTCCAATACATCATCTAGGAGATAGTCTTTGATTATCCCTCAACAGGCCTTATTAGATCTTCCCTTTCCATAAGATTGGCTGGTGTATTTTTTCCTGTCTCTTACGTACCACTATTTTGTCTTCACTTGTCAACAGTTCTTTTTCCCCAAGTGAATAAATGGCACGATAGCCAGCGTAGTAATTTACGCTATTATGTTTCACTGATCAAATGGGTGCTGTTTAACACTGTATATATTTGGCGGATGATTGATTGATTGATTGTCTGATTACTGTTTAACGCCGCATTCAGCGGTATTTCACCTAGACATTTTCCGTCAAAAGTCAAACGAAAAAAATCAAATGGATCTCTCTTTATGTATAAGGTTGAACCAAAGTCTAGCACTGGTTTTACCTCTTTCGGAGCGCGATTACTAGAGCTGCTTTCCAAATCATTGAGGATTTCATGATTACAATATTAATCGTTCACATACTTTGATGCTTACCTTGCCAGAAAATAAAAAAGTAAATTCATTCAATGAATCATTGAGCCAAAATCTAAACAAGAAGTATTGTAAGTCCACATCTGTTTTACCTGCTATTTGATAACGTTTTCGCTATATTAACATCCCATTTCTTTGCCTGATGGCTCTCTGTTACAGGTTGACTCCAACAGCTAACAGAGATTTATATAAAGTTTTACATAATTATGTCCATGGACGAGGTACAGAATTAGAAAGTTTGAAGCTAAAGCTAGAAGAGCTGAAAATTACCTACTCAGATTTCCTTCAAATAACAGCGCACCAAAAGAAAAAACTTGTATATAGGTAAGTAATAAATCCATTACACAGAAAACAGACAGCGCAAAATAATTTAACAAGTATCGTACAAATTACAACCAATTTGGATTGATTGAATGACTTATCGGCTGAATGGTTGACTGACTGACTGACTGACTGACTGACTGACTGACTGACTGACTGACTGACTGACTGACTGACTGACTGACTGAC
>JAVFBX010179099.1:0-14774 GCA_034783855.1 Mopalia kennerleyi
TGCCTTAGATCTCAATATAGCGACAAACAAAACACGGGGAGTGTTTTTGAGATCTGATTTTAATTAGATTGGGTAAGTTAACAGAAGAATAGAGCATTCAACAGTTATTGTTATATTGTGCTCTTGTAAAAGGGTAGTGTTTGGTTTTGCTGATATGTCCATGATGCCCTGACTCTACATGGCTACTTGTATGGTCAACTGACAAGCACAGTTAAACAGATAATTAACTTACCAACACTATGGAAACTCTTCTTTCTTGGTTGTGATAGTGGCATTTATTGTTGAACTACACCGTCGTCATATAAGTTAAATACCCTTAAACATGGCATAAAACACCAATCAATCAATCCATTAAACAAGCGTAACATAACCTATTATGATATCTGTAGTGATTTGTGCTTTAAAGTTTTATGTTTATATATGTCTTGACTTCTTGCTTAGTATTCCCAGTGTTGACGAAGGTATTTACCTCATACAATATGTCTATCAGACACTGCATGTCAATGCAGCAGCTTTAGAAACATTTAATAAACCTTTCTGAGTGTGATTTGCCTTCATCATCAAGTGAATTTTGTTATTGGACAGGCAGGAGAGAGTGGTGTTGCTGTAGGTATCGACCATGTCACAGAGCTAGTAGAAGGTTCCTTAGTAAACCTCCGTAAAGATTCTCTTACTCAGCGATTGGTGGAGACTGGTCGAGTTGTCATGGTGACAGGTGACGGCAGACAGGGTTATTCAGAAAAGGCTCCCTACGATGCCATACATGTCGGTGCAGCGGCTCCAGAAATGCCCAAAGCTGTAGGTATTGACACATTTAGAATTTAACAATCTTTTTTTTTTTAATAATATCATGACTGAATATTTGGAGTAGTAATCACCAATTACCTGCCCTTGTGTCCATCCCTACATTTACTGACGTCTACCTGAAATTCACCAGCCTTCACTATTAAATTAATTTTGTTAACTTAAATTTGGTACCAGTATTCATTCAACACTGTCACTATAACAAACCTTCGATCTGGAGCATTAATTAAGTTAAGATTTGTTGAAATTTAATCAGTTTTCTGTTATTTGCAAAATCACGACCACTTTTGCATATTTCTTATACTATTGCTTGATTGGTTGCCTCCAACTCTTGAGTATGATTTGGAAGCCCCCTTTGAAATGCTGATAGGAGGAAAAATATTTAGTTAAAAGGTGCCCTTCAGTCACTTTCACAAAAGGTCATAGGACTTTTAAATAGTGAATCTGGGCGATTATTCTCAGTTTTATCACTTTTGTAATAGTTATGTTTTAATGCTTGTGGGTATGTTTTATGTTCACAGCTTATCGAACAGTTAAAACCTGGCGGACGTCTCATTATACCCGTGGGTCCAGCTGGTGCCAGTCAGAACCTAATCCAGGTGGATAAGCTCCAAGATGGATCAACAAAGACATCAACGCTGATGGGAGTTATTTATGTCCCTTTAACAAGCAAAGAGAAGCAGTGGCCAAGGTGGAGATAACTCTTCATGATTTTCCTCTCGTTAACCTTCCCTCTAAAACAGGTCTTTATACTAACCCTCGTTCAATACTAACAGATCTCTGTATTGCTTGTTATGAATAGAAATACCATAACAATTTTGAAAGAATTTCGACATGAAATCCTCAAGCATGCAGAGGGCCCGCCCTTGTCCTTTTTTCAGTTAAGTATATAGCTCTGCCTTGTATTCTGTGCTTTGAATTCTGACTGCTAAAATTTGAAATTTTATTTTTGGTTTGTCACGTTTTGAAATTCATTCTGTAAATGTTCAGTGGGTAAGCTCATTCATATATTCATTTTATGTGGACGAAATCAAAAAGCCTGTCTGAAATAATTGAAATGAGAAAACGTAATGAACATACCAAACAGGCCAATTAATGATGTAGAATGATATATATTTTGCATTGCATGTGCCTGAATTTTTTAAAATGAAACAAAATTAAAGGGAGCAGGGAAGGAAATCTGAGTTAACCTTGGGACCCAGTGACCAGAAAAAGGTGGTTCACTTTGTCAGGCTTAAAGAGTAAATATAATCTGTAAATTTTAAAATCAATTACAAAATTTACACAAAAAAACTCAGAAAGCTGGTCAGTGTCACTTGAATGTGGGTGCCGGTATACTCAGATTTCACCATTTCTGTATGTGCAAGGAATACATGTTGGAATTTCTATTTTTGTTTGCATTTTAATATCATTTAATTTATTTTCAGATTTCAAAGATGTTCGGTTTGTTAGCATTATAGTAATGGGTTCTATGACTTTAATTGGGTACGGCAAATTATATTATCTTACTGTCTTGAGATGACTGCTGATTGGCTGCATTTGTGTGGAGATATATTAACTATACATTGTATGATATCTTCTTTTTGTCGCATTTTGCCAACAGGTTTGGTTAAAGAATAAATCAACCAAAAAAAATGATACACACACTGGTCAAACTTGGGATGTTCTAACATATACTTTTACATGTTTTGGCCATAGTCAAATTGATTGATTAAATTGTGTTTATTTTTAATGAATGTTAATCCAAAGTGGACGGCCTGAATTTTCATGATGTGTTAACACTTTAAAACCTCCTTAGGCAAAGGCAGTTAGAACTTCAAACATTAAACATGATACACAAGTTTATAAAGTCGAGTCCATTATGGGTGCAACCTTTGAGTTTTAAATTGGACAGTACACTTTAAAGCAGGGCGGGCTGGTATATCATGCCTTTCAGTATTGGAACCTATTGAAAATGTGGCCTCCACATTTCTATCCAAAAATTAAGTGCTATTGTTAATATAATGCGACTTTTAAATTTTCTGAACCTTTTTGTACACTCTGTTTTCTTCTATTTGTTTTTAATTAGTGCTCAAATTGTAATTTTCAGTCACAAAACATTCTGTTCATTTGAAATTTATTTTCTATTTTTTTTTCTTTCTCCAGATCAAAAGAAGACCTGTAGCAAGGGAAGTAACTCAGTATTTCCGTTTTTGTGGAGATTGCTACTGTTCTACCTTAAGTCCAAAGACTGTTTTTGACTCAAAACTTGTGGATTGTTTCCGGATGTTTTCAACGGCTTTAGTGAAAAAAAGACTGAAAAAACCCCCAAAGGAACTGTTCTAATGTCAGAATGGGAGATGCATCTAACCAGCTGCTTTTCATCTACATCTAAATCTGCCATTATGCTTGCAGCCTAAGGAAACCCAATGTGGAAAAAACACTAATATAAACAAGACTTAAGATTAGCGAGTTCCTGAGAAAAGGCATACGATGTGGTGGAACATTTAATGACTTTGTCACCACGACATTTTGTATAAAGGAGCATACTTATACCTGTTACTCGTAATGAGGACGTCTTGTGAGCCAAATACTGGATTATAAACCCGTGATTTAGTGCTATACAAAACACTTTTCAATAACATTGACTGATTAAATTTTATTGAATATCTGCATTGAAATGAGACCAGTTACATGTTATCTGTTCTATAGTACTTGTAAGTATATGCAATACAAATTGTGTATTATAAGCACTTGGCTATTAGGAAAAAATAATTTTAAATCATCAGTAGAAACATCAGACTCACTTTTTTTCGACTCTTTTAGCCCTCTGGTCAAAGAACAGTTCATTGGATGTTCTTTGTTACCTTTCACTGGAGTTAGATTAATCTTCTAACAAAGCAAAACATTTGATATTTAATGGCTGTGTGTGTGTAAAGTACTGGTGGAGTACACCTCCCTCATATCAGTGAAACGAACTCGATTACATTGAATTCATGTGGTTATTATGCCTAATAGTGCTGAGAAATGTTACATTTTAATATTTATTCACTTCAAGGAGATCAGATTTCAGTGGTGAAAATAGTGAAATTTACATGTAAGTTAAGGAACCCCAGAAGAAATCAGTATTGGTGGGGCCAGCCGCTATATTAAATGATGCAGTTGTATATCAGGTTTGGTATTGACTGTTAATGTGACACAACTTATTGCATTTTCTGTTCGTTATGTTATGAAAAATAAAATAAAAAAGATGCCATCTATTTGCTATTTTATATATTTTAAAAAAGGTTATTCATGCATCATCAACTACTAAAAAAAAATGTTTTTTTCTTTATTTGGTGAAACTTTAGACCATGTTAGACGTAAATGTCACAACTTGTAACAAAATTTGCAAAATTTAAGAAAAAAAGGTTATTAATTGTGGAGAAATTTTTATATTTTGCCATTTGACTTAAACTGTAAAACTAAACAAGGGGGTGCTTTCTTGAGGGCATTTGGTACTTATAAGTTTAGAGCTGCCTACATTGTCTTATTAAACCATGTTACCAGTTGTTTCTAACATCCTGTGCACAATTGGTCTTTTCCACTTCTGTAGTTACTAGGGTTATTATAGCCTGACCCATTGACTGATTGTGCTGGGCCTGGTGGCACACTGGACCAGTGAAATAATGTACATGTACACCATTAAATCCTGAGTAAAAAAAAAAAACAAACGGGGCATTGTAGAGGTTCTCTGAAAGCTTATGTTGGCTTTTGTATACACAAGTTATATGATTGTGACCATAGATATTCATGTTTTTCAACACATTATTTTGACATTATGAGTGAGTTAAATGGTTCACAATCAACAGATCATGTTCTTTTTGTTCAGAAATACACTACTTATTGAGCTAGACTTATCAGAGGAACTGCTGGCTTTTGCTAAACCGGACGATTTAAATACTTGGTTAATTTGGATAAGGGTTTTTTCACTAAATTTTGTTTAGGTGCTATTGGTCTTTTCCTTCCACGGTTTTGTATTTTGTAAGATATTTGAAAAAAACGCACATTTATAATTTTATCTTATTCTGTATTGTTCCTTAATTAAACAAGATTAAGTTTCTAAATCCTATATTTTGAGCAGAAGGTTGAGAACGAGTTTCATGTTGCCCTGGTGCTCTCAAGAGCTATGGGGCAACATGAAGAAAATCGATTCAAGATGTATTGGGATTTTGTCCAGTCTTGTCTTTGTTTGTTGCCAGTGGCATCAAGGGGTGAAGTCCTTGAACCATTGAGCTGGCACACCGTCAGATGAGTGAAATAAACTTAAGTACAGTGCCTGAGTGGTATACACCAATCAAATCAACCATTGAGCTGGCACACCATCCTATGAGTGAAATAACCTTAAGTACAGCGGTATACACCAATCTAACAAATCTAGATTTTGATTTGAAAAAAAATATGTATTTTTTATTGTAAGAAGTTATGTTGATGTTCAGTCATTAAAAGCTTCTGAAAAGTTAAAAAAAACTTTAAATATTGTGTGTACATTTCAACATAAAATTCTTAAATGTTCCTTCATACAGTGCGATTTGTACTTAGGACTACAGGGGATTCCCCTTACTTGCAGCACTTTGATTGGTCAAGGGAAAGTAAAAAAACAGTTGACAAAATAAAATGCACTAAAAGGGGGAATCACTCCAAGTCAAAACTACAAACGTGTTCCAGATATTTCCACAATAAAAATGTGTGTGTAGTTTCATTAAACTTGTTCTATAATAAGGTCGGAGTGATGATGAACTTGTCTAAAATTGGCAATAGTGATGCCAAACACTGAACTGCACGTTGTTCAACATTTTTTTTATGAGAAGTTTGGAGTGGACAGGAAGTGTTGCATAGATGCGAATACGTACAAATGTATCTTATAAATTATATAGTATATAGAGATACCAGGTGCAGAAGAACCAAAACTTAAGAAATAAGGCCCATCTAAATAAAAATAATGTTGAATCCGTTTGACCTAATTATAGTGGTACAGGCAAGAAAAGATAGATTTTGACATTAAAATTTTGAGTGGTGATTTTGGGGCAGTCGGACCCAAAAGTGTCTAAGGAAGAAAACGAGATGGTTTATGTCAGAGTAAGGCCATGCAATTTTTATATATTGGAAGATAAAGTGCCGAATCATGGTATCGTTCTGCTATTTCTAAAGGTTAGGAAGCTTCAAGCAGCATAGCTACATATTGCACTGCTAAGGGGTAACACAAAACCAACCTGGTTGCGGTATCTTTGTAGCCTGGCATTGGTCTGGTCATTGACTGATGCTAGCGTATTTAAAGCGTGGCTTCCCTTCATGGACTGTCACATCATACATGCATGAGTGAAATAAACTTACTACAGTCTTAAACCCCAATCTAATAGAAAAAAGAGGTGTCCACACACTATCTTATGGATTGGAAATACTGGTTTGTTCTCACCACTCATTTTGTTCGCCTAAGTATACTCTGATCACAAAAAAAACTAAAGTCCATTTTGGCTGTAATTTTGATAAAATGGACAGGTACTCAATTCCCTGTATGTAATTATGTTGCTTTTAGTTGTTTGTTACAGCAAACTGTTTGTACCTTCAACAGTAATGTTGTTATCTTGTTATTTTAACAATAAAGCTGGACTGTTAATTTATTGATCATTGTTTGTATTTTTGTGTCTAAATTATCTAGCCATTTAAAGTCAAAGAGATCGGTTCGGGTTGCTGCACTGTACTTCTAGCAGTTGGGACAGAGAAATAGGCTTAACCACAGGGGGTCTTACATGTTATTTCTATGAGACTGTCCCAAAATTAGAGTGTCAAAACTGCTAGAAGTTTTAAGGTATGTTAAAGCGGAGTTTAAACATAAGCTGTGGTTCGTGAAGTCTAACATCATCACGACTAACTGCCTGTCCATTGTGCAGAGAATTGTAGGGTTCTTGTCGATGAACAATAACTGGCAACCAATAGAAATCACAATGTATAAAAGTGTGCCAATTAACATGACAAGAAGCCACAGATTAGCTTAAGTTCAGGTGTTTCCACCTTAGCTCAGAATTCAGAAAGCTCCAAAGCAAAGAAAGTTCACACCAACTGAACCTGTAACTAATATACATGAATATCCTGTAGATCAAAAAATCTCTCAGCAGCAGGTACATAAACACAAAACGCTTTCAAGGAGTTTAATTAAATAAATCATGCTACCAAAAGAAAAGACAAGAAAACAAAGACATTTTGTTACAATTTTATTACCATGAAATGTATGACAATGATGATTTACCTAATCATAGTAATATAACTCCCAGTCCATGTATAGGTGTCTGACATATCATCTTACGGGACAGTGGGGTACATTTGTCAATATACTTTCATTCATAAGACAGTGTGACAGCCCAATGGGTGAAGGAAATACACCACTGGCAACAAAGACAAGACTGGACATGATTAAAAAACAAGGATCCAATAACACATAGGTCTTGAGTTGCCCCCCTCAGCTTGGAGAGCACAGGGTTGATAAGAAACTTCCTCACAAAATACATGATGCTCTGTCAAACTGAGAACAATGGTGGGTAGATGTTCACATATACATGTATTGTGTGCTTAATGAAACATACCATCTTTATGAGACACTAAATTGTTCCTTTTCCCTTCTTTATAACAATTGGTTCAGTCGGAATACACCAATTGTGACAGGTCATTTAATATAGGTGTCAGTACATACTACATATATCCCCAGTGTTGAAACACTATTAATTTATAATTAATTAACAGCTCAAAAATGATTTATTCACACGTGCAGTGTAACAACAGCTGGATGCTTATGAAAGAACGGAACTATTCAGTGCTTTCAGAACTGGTTGAACTGTCACATTCACGATTGTCTCCCCTTCCCCGGGTGTTCATCAGTCAAAATGTCCCCATCAAATGAATTACATGATGTCTATGTACAAAGTTAAATGAGGTGAAACAACATACAGCTCAAAATTTGAACTCTTTGTATTTCTTAGCTGATCGACTTGTATCTTGCGACTGTTTCTTTCGTTTCTGAAAATTAAGCACATTTAAATTTTTTAATTTAATCTTCTGCGTCTTAAAGTTTTAAAGACATGTTACATTTCATACTATTTACTTATTACAACAAAATTTTGTATGTTGAATTCTGACTTTCACAGCTCAATATTTAATCATTATAGATATTTATTCAAAAGCTAATAAAGAAGTTGTCTTCACTTGAGTATTATTTCATTTCTAGTTGGGCTGGGGAATATATCTCTTAGATAATAGGCTTCAGTTTTTATGTAACTGGGTGTCCAATTTTTAGTTTCCCTGTCTATTGCATATTAAAGTTTCTTTACACAGGGTGTCCAAATAAGGCGATTTTTCAATTCAGGGTGTCCAAAGGACAGGTGGACACTGCTCTGCCTAAGTCAGCAAGTCCACTTTCTGATCTTCCTTCATATTTACCACAGGTGGATACAAGAGTATGAGGGAGACCATTGAGTAGATTTGATTGGAGTTTATCGTCATACTCAAGGGTATTTACCTTATATAAGTATATGACGACTGATTGACACTTCAAACTCTTCCTTACTTAAAAGCGGTGGAGAAAGGGTATTAAACCATCCCCGTCACTGATGGAGCCACATGTAGCAGAGATCTACAGACAGACTCACTCCTAGGAGTAATAAATCAGAGGAGGTTCAGGGGGCTGATCACTGAGCCTCCGCCTCCGATATAATACATGTATGATGCTACACCTCAATTGAACAAGCTATTTAGATAATGTCCTACCTTTTGTTTGGCCGCATGCTCTGCTACCATATCTGTTAAATCTTCTTTTTCTAACTGTGATTGTTGTTCCCGCACTGTCTGATCGTATTTCGCTTGCATGGCAGCCGTGTCCATGTCCAATTCATCAGGGTTTAGCGCCACTTCTATACCCTCCCCAGGAGCCTTCTCACCAAACCTTCGTGGAGGAACCTAAAACAAAAATAAACATTCATTTTACATAAAGATAAAAAGGTTACAGAATGAGAAAATGAAGAGGGACATACAATGTATGACCAGGTATGTAGTTTTGTTCATTTGTAAAGAAATCATGTTCATTGTGTTTTTACTAAGAAATCAGAAAATCAAATCATTATGCCAAAGATACATTAGCATATGAGTTTACCATAATATTGATAACTAATTTGAGATGTGTTGTCCAAAATATACTGAGCAGTGAACAATTGAGAGACATTTAACATAATATAGATATTTATTACAGGGCATTTGATTGGCTATTCAGTCTGCTCTGGACAAAACAGAGCAGTGTGTTTAATCACATGTAGTTAAATCATTGGTCTACAAACCTAACATTTATGCTTATGTAACTGGTATTTATACTAAATTGAGAAAAATATTATTATCTTCAATCTTATGTGATAGGCGATCAAAGTTTGGATATACATACACCTGGCATGTCGTATATGTGTGAAGGGCTATTATTAATTAAGCACAGTTTGGATAAACTTACGCCTGGCATGTAGTATTTGTGTGAAGGGCTATTAAGCTCAGTTTGGATAAACTTACACCTGGCATGTCGTATATGTGTGAAGGGCTATTAAGCACAGTTTGGATAAACTTACACCTGGCATGTCGTATATGTGTGAAGGGCTATTAAGCACAGTTTGGATATACTTACGGCTGGCATGTCGTATATGTGTGAAGAACCCATCATTGCTCCTCCCACAGTAGTCTTCTTCTCTGGCAGGACTTGATAAAGAGCAGGTGTCTCGCCGCCTTGGTCCATGGAGTCTTCTATACGCCGTTTTCTCAACTCTATCATATCCGGTGTCTCCACTCCCACTGGTATTGATGTCATTCCACTAGGGGTAACCAATCTGTAAGAAAACAACGAAGTTTATGTTATCAAAAACTACAAATATTGTGTTCCTGAGTATTAAAAGTCTTGATCTCATTATCAATTAGTGTTTTTGTTACAGGACTGCTTTCTGTTAATAAAATATCATTTTTTTGTTTGTTTGACTGGTTTAATGTTGTACTCAAAGCTATTTCACTCATATGACAGCATGCCATTTGAAGGTGTAGCTTTGGTTTTACATAAAGACTTGGGTGGGGTTTTATACAAAGACTTGAATGCTCCAGACAAATCACTGATGGCCTAAAATAATTCTGAGATAAAGACTGAGGCGGGTGTTAATTCCACTCACCCTTCTCCACCAGGTGTAATTAAGCCTGTGGTCTGTTCAGTCTCCTCCTCAGACTCCTCTTCCTCTGAGGACTCTTCCTCCTCCTCAGACTCGGACTCTAACTCTCCCCACTGGGTACGATCAACGTCCTCTTCCTCAGGCTGAGTCTACAAGTATACAATATAAATCTAACAGCCGCTCCTAAGGCACACAAAATGCATTTGACTGAATTTTATTTTTTAAGTAGCACAATCACTATTTTTGGCTGATGCTGTCACTGTTAAGTAGACAGTTATTTATTGTTGAATGGTAGAGTGACAGTCTCGCATAAGGAATTTATGGAACAATTGCAATTTATTTCATCGTCTTTGAATAACATATCAAGCTTCCATCATGAAAATTATTCCATCATCATAATTGGCAAACACACTGTGACGGTCTTAATAGGCGTATATGTGATATATGTTCATTTAGTTGACTTTAAACAATAGAAAGTGTTGACAAAGAGAAAGGTGTGAACAAAATTCTGATGATGGAGAAAGGTCATCTCCACAAGATTTTTGTTGTTTGGTATTTGTCAAGTGTTGTCAAATGCTCACTTATAATATAAGGAGTAAACTTCAAATACCCCACTGGCCCAGCATAATGCAATGGTTGAGGATCTCAATAAATTAAGTCATAGATTAAGTTAATGTTAGAAGGAGAAAGTTGTCAAAATCCTTTAAAACCAGACTGTTAAAAAAAATAGTAAACAGAATTGCTAGTGACCTTGACCTTTGTGTGTGAAAGATGAACCTGTGTGGAGAGATTTCTGAGATTCATTTTTGTTTTTTCATCAAAATTAGTTGAAAAATTTTAAGGCTCAGTAGTGATTGGAAGAATTGTGATTTTCGCCTTAATAATGGATATTTTCCTCAGATGTTAGTAACCCAAATGGATAAAGGAAACCAAAATCGATATCCCTGTCCATTAACAATGACAAGTCACCAGAATAGCAATGGAGATTTTGCAGTAAGGCAAAGTATTCAAACTTACACTAGACAAACCAACTGGTGATACATGTAGGGTTCATGCATGTAGACCTTTAGTTCAGTGAGCAGCAGGGTACAGAAAGCTAATACAAAACACCTTCTTTCAACATTTATACAAAATAATATTGAGAGAAATACCTGTAAGTCAGCTCCCTGTGTCCCGAACACATCTCCGTACAGTGGTTTGCCAGTCTCATCTACTGGAGGCTTACCCCAGCCACCAGCGTGATAACCAAATGAACACGCCTAGGTAAAGGACAAAAAGATATTAGTCTACAGTTATGTATATTTTACAACAAATTTAATATGATTAAAATGTCATCTAAACATTCAAAGTACTTTAAAGCACATACTTCATTGCTTGAAAGTTACAAAGTTATATTTAACGGGAGTTTTAAAAAGGAAAAAAATGTATGGTTTCGTAGGTGTGTACTGTCATACTCAACATTATTATACTCATATGATGACAGATTGTCCACTTTTTGCTCTTCCTTATTTACTTCTATGGAAATAGTAACAGTTCCCTTATGTGATAAGATTGTTTGTTTGTTTGATTGGGGTTTAACGTCGTACTCAAGGATATTTCACTTATATGGCGACGGATTGTCCACTTCTAACTCTTCCTTGCCCTAGTATGTTGGAAAATCGGGAGGAAACCTCGTAAAAACCACCCCCACGACTGCCAGAACCACATCTTGTGACTCACTCATATACCTGAGGGTCGACAGACGGACTCGATCCTGTGAACGGTAAATCAAAGTAGGCATTAGAAAGCGCGCTCGCTAACCACTACGCCATGGCAGCGGGCTCCGTGATAAGAAGAATGGTAAATTTCTAAAAATAAAACTGCCACTTCGCAAGTATAATATGTAGTATAATATGGCTGTAAATTGTAATATTATAATGCACATGGGAAAAAGGAACAATGCGTCATAACCCAGAATATGACGAGCAAGAGCTAGGCATTGTGTAAATAAATATAATAGTAGACTAACCTCAGGAATTGGTGCATTTAATCCTGGTATTTTAAGGTTAGGATATGATGGTGGTGGACCGTATCTCTGCATAGCTATCAACCATGGTGGGGGAACAGAACTCTGGGGAGGAAAAAAAGTACATCAGAAATTATTTAAAGATTAAAAACCCTCAAGAGATTATAATTAAATTCTGATTTATTCATGCACTGTTTGAAGTTTAATGCTGTATTCAACATTATATCGCTCATAAGAACACAGAGTACTCCAATTGTAATCAAGCACATTTAAAACAACAGTCTTTTGCTCCAATGGAAAATAAATCTTTCTCCAGTGCTCAGTTATGACAGTATGATGATAGTTAAAAATTCTTATCTCAGCAAAAAGTGATAAAACATAGGCCATGGTATTAAAAGATTTCCCACCAAATTCTGGAAACTTTACCAAACAATTTTGTGCTTCTTTGGTGGCTTGGTGATTGAATATTTCAAATATGCAACCATTGACTAACTAGGCATTTAGTATACAAACAGTTGAAGTTAATCCTAAAAATGGTCATAGAAAACCACTGTTCGATGTCACAAGCTACCAAGAATCCCTCAATTACAACAATATATACAGAATCCAAATAGATTGATTGGTGTTTTACGCCATGCTTAAGGGTTTTTCTCTGATATGACGGCGGTATATTCCAACAATAATTGACATTTTAATAATGTTGACAAATTAATTTTCCACCAGTGCTAAGTAAAGACAGAATTGCCATTCTTTAAACAAACTGCCCTTAGCCAGAGGGCGGATTTCCATATGTAAAACAGGTTAGATGTGTAAATTTGACTTACTGGTCCCACTGGCATACCGAGGGCTGTTTTCAGATCATCAGATAGATTACCAGGTTTCTTCTCCTTCAGTTTAGTTTCAAACTCCTTCCCCTGGTAAATAAGATATATCGTACATGTACATGGCATCAATGGAAATATAAATTACTCATTTCTTAAATCAAGACTTTCAAGTATAGCAAAACAAAAAGAACTCAAAAATAAAAAAAAAGATATTTTCTGAGTTTGAAAATAAGTTAAAAACTTGTAATAGAAATTGGTGTGTTCCACACTGAATACACTGATATGATGGACGGCATTTTTGCATTGATATTCCAATGAAACCCCATGTCCACCAAATCTAGGCTTCTTGACAACGCAAAATCTAAAGTGCAGCAATTAAACAATCATTTGTTTGATTATTTTCGTCATACTTAGCTATTATTTCCCTTCTAGGAAGGCATGCCAGCAACGTCACTGACGAGACAGGACAATCAAAGTAACAGCATGGCTCCCTTTAGCTCTGAGAGCACCAGGGCTAAAGGAAGGGTGTTTAACTAATTTGATGGCTAAACTGACACAGGACACTGTGATGAATTCCTACCTCATAATACAGATCACCATGAATGGTCATCTTTGGTTTAACCT
Organism: Mopalia kennerleyi; assembly: GCA_034783855.1. NCBI lineage: Eukaryota > Metazoa > Mollusca > Polyplacophora > Chitonida > Mopaliidae > Mopalia > Mopalia kennerleyi. Next base: position 13,455 of record JAVFBX010179099.1, read on the forward strand.
GCCACTTGAAGAATGCATCGTGAAGCTTCTGATAATCAATATCAATTTTCCCCAACTTTGGTCGAACTTTTTCTCTCATCTTTGCCTTCATGGTTTTCTGGTCTTCCTAGATAATCAAAACAGAGATAATATTTTTTAAATAGATTTTATATTTTGGAGTGTCCTAGATAAGAGCCACAGTTAGCTTATTTGTTTTGATGGTATAAAATCTTTTATTTGAAGATTTCTACACAGATAATCATATTGTAGCACACTTTTTTTTCTGGGCAAGCCAAAGTGTCAGATTGGTGAACATACTTAAAAATGACAAGAATTAATATTCTTGGTCACATTCTTGATCAGTCAACACTTACAAATATAATGGGATGTTACACTAGCAAGATTATAATCCCAAATAATTTTCCATACCTTTTCTTGTAGGGCCTGCATATTGTAAGAAATATATGATCAAACTCGAGCTACATATCATTCTCATTATTAATATAGAAAACCACTGAAGTGATTTTTGTTGTTATACACTAGCTGAAGTTGGATACTATTTATCTCACACTGTTCAATTTTGTTCACTTTGGTATAATTTTGTTGACACTTTGAAATAACCTAGAAGACTAAGGCTATACATTACATCATGGAAAGTCATCTAGCAACAAGGTTCATAACATCAACATCACCTTGACATAACCCCAATAATGTTATGTCATCTCCTTCAGATGAATTGTTTTGCAATAATATAACTCATGTATTACACAACAATAATCAACAGCTGTAGAGTGGAATTATGCATACCTTTTCTTGTAAGGCTTGTCTCATCTCTGTAATGCCTGTAGCCTGAATATACTCTGGCAGTTCAAACGGTGCCTTTTCTATACCTCTCTTCCCTTGTAAGTACTTCCTCTTAAAACACCAATGACGAGGAACTGGTACTGTGTTACGGGTGGCCTGAACAAAAGATTATAAGCAAAACATGATTTGTTTGTTTGTTTGATTAGGGTCTAACGTCATACTAAAGGGTGGTTCACTTATATGATGGCGGATTGTCCACTTCACACTGTTCCTTGCCTCATTATGGTGGAAAACTGTGAGGAAACCTCGTAAAAACTACCCCTGCGATTGTCAGAGCCACATCGTGTGACTCACTGATATACCTGATTGACGAAAGTCGGACTTGGTCCCGTGAACGTTAAATTGTAGTCGGATTAGGAAGCACGCATGCTACCCCTAAGCCACAGCTGTGGGCCAACAAAATATGTTTGTTTGTTTGTTTGATTGGTGTTTAACGTCGTACTCAAGGGTATTTCACTTATATGACGACGGAGACAA
>JAVFBX010179109.1:251-14774 GCA_034783855.1 Mopalia kennerleyi
ATAAAGCAGAATTTTTGGTAACGCAATTTTGTTGGGTGGAAATGTGCAATTACCCCCCCCCCCCCCCCCCCCAGCCTCCAGCCCCTAACTGTCGCACGGAGACCGAGTAATCACTAACTTCTGGCGAAAAGCAACAGAACCGGTATTAATTTTACAAAACGAAAACGTCATTAAAACGAGGATGTGTTGAATACCCAAGGAGATTGTGTTTTTGTTTGTTTTACTTGTTGTTATTTGTTGATTTTGAGGAAGTATTGGCGAAGCCGGTTTCCTGTGTTCAGGTATAATATAATGAACGACATAATATGAATAAGCATTGCCAGGCCGAATTAGAACGGCTATTAGCTAGATACAAGTGTCAGTGGTATAGGACATGTGGTGTCGCAAAAACAAAAAAAACTGTGACAAAGTAATAATAGAAAAGTCCATGTCCCTCCCCCCCACGCCCCCTTCACCTAACAACCCAAATTCGAATCACGCGACGTCCTTGAAATCCTGGATTCGTCATCCGAATAGTAACAGATGAGATTGTAATCTAAACACGGGCCAGCTGTAAGGCATATTGGCCAACGTGCCGTCAAAAGCATATGAGTCAGTTGGCTATAACAGCTAATAGTCACGATCTAACGATTTTTTAAAAAAAAGAAAGAAAAAATGACACTTTATATTGCAATGATTTTAATATCCATAATCAAGTTTTGTGACGGATTGAAATGCAGGAAGCCAATTCTGATTCTAACGAGATTCTCACCATGCAGCGAGACCAACATCTCTGAAGCCCCGTGCAACATATTTTGGGGGTGGTATTTTGCTTTTTTCCCCTCCATTTACGTTAAACGGGAATGAAATCCCGCTGGACTTGTTCTATCCCAATAATGATGTTTGAGTGATTATCAACATATATAGAAAGGGTTGAAGGTGAGATTAGACTAATATATGAGACCCGCCCTAGCATAACCCAAACTTAGTTGCACAAAATGAAAATTGAGTTATATTGGTATATTTGAAAAGAGCACTGAATTTTCTTTACAATGATAAATAATATGCTATAATATCTCTTAAACCAAGTTAGAGATATTTTGAAACGAGAAGGACGGCCTGTGTACCGGATACAAGTTTTGAGAATCTGACTTCAAAGTTTTGGAATGACAGACATTCAGAGTCTGATATTGTTGGTATTTAGTTCTTCATATAGATGATAACAAAACACCATCAGTAATATCAGATTTCTGCATTGGGTATCGGAGATCTGTTGATTTGGTTGTTCTCATTGCGTATACGAGTTCTCTCGGGATCAGATAAACAGGCAGTCCGACATTTTGTAATATTCACGCACCATCTAGCTTTTCAACGCAGACTGAAATGTTCGTATAAACCCGCGCCTGTCGTTCTTGGCGAAGCTCTTTTTTGATTTAAGAGAAATTGAATTTGTCTCTATAAGTTCTCTTAATATTACTCACAAAAGCAACGCATTGTTTGATATATGAATGACATCCGTAATTTTCAACACTGTCCGTAAATTTTGTTCAAGGCGGAAACTCATCTGTCGGTATAATGTCCGGGAGGTTAAATGGCGGCGGTTTAACGAAATTGCAGCCAGACTGAAGATTATGTCGGTTTTAGCTGATGTCAAAGGCAAACAGATCGGCTTTTCAAGAAAGTCCGTCTTAAGAGATGCGTCTCTGAACTTCCGACATTCCCTAACTTTAACATGTAGTTTTTTATTCGGGAAAATTGTCAAAATAACAATTTGCCAACATAAGGTTTCGGAAGCTTATATCAGCCGAACAAATATATGTTATCCAATTATATTATACTAAGAGCAGTTTCACACATTTCGCCATTTAACTTGAATAAGCCCATATTACATGTATATGTTTAGTTGTGGCTTGAATTTATTTGTGCATTGAGTATAGCATTAGAATTATACATAGTGAGGGTTATAGTTTATGCATATCACTGGGCATTCAAACGTGACTCTATAGGCCTACGCTAGTTATTAGTGACACAAGCAATATAACTATTTACATATAGGCAGCAGAAGGCACATCTTCGCTAGCCAAGAGTTTTATTCTGAGCTATAATCTGTATTACAATTACCCTTGGCGGATTATTCGCATATAATCGGACTCGGCTTCCAAGCGATTGATTGGATTTGTGGGAACTTCTACGCAACCAATCAGATGTTGTTGTACGAGAGGACTGCTAGCTAGTAAAAATGACCTCGATAGTCCATTATCAAAGTGGGTGAAGTGCTGTGGAAAAAATGATTATATTCGGGGTGTTCAACCAACGCAATGAGAGTATTGCATATGTATCCACCTCTACAGACACCAACACTCCATATATTAGTAAATAGAGCTTTACAAAGATAAATGAATTGTCAAAACTAAAGTATAACATTCAACATATCTTATTGGCGCTTTATAACTCGAAACTTGGGTTGTAATGCAGAGAAGCTCGGAATAAAACTCAAAACCCACCGCATTTCCAGCCTATACGACATGGCTCATGAAAGCATGGGTAGAAACCGTTGAGAGATTGGTTATACACTAGAAAATCGTTTCATTTTATGTTTCATCGTAATTATCGAACGTTCCTAATTAATATACAAGCAAACATTTTATCACGCATTTCCTCATTCGCCGTCCGGTGCAAAATGCGGATGTCAATCAGTAATGCTGCAGTCAATTATTAAACTCATCAGTTTCATAATAATAGTAATAATATGAGTTAGCTTGAACAAAAGTTACGGACATTCATGAAAAATACGGATGTAAGTTATATATATAAATTGCGTAGTTTTATTGAGTAAGATTAGGAGAACTTATAGAGACCAGCCTTGCAACATTCTTAATCCCATCTAAAGTACTCTAGCAATGATGGATTTAAGGATAAACAAGCTGTAGCACTCACTATATCCACTGCAACTCCAATAAAGTTCAATCTTACGGTTATATCCAATCGGAAATTTAATGGAATTACCCCATTTTGAATAGGAATTTAGTTTAGTGTAAGACCAAGGTGTTTCTAAAATTTAAAAAAACCTGTGTTAAGTGGTATGATTTTTACTATGTTCACGTGATCTCTCATACTATTATTATCATTACGTTACCATGGGAATCAGACACTTGATTGGAATGACCCCAATTAAATAGGAATGTAGTTTAGCATAGTAACAATGTGTTTCCATAGGAATGTAATTTAGTGTCAAACAAATGCGTTTTCAACATTTGAGAACTCTGCGTTAAACAGTATGGTTTTAAACGTGCTCACGTCATGTGGTGTACTATTATTAATATTATGTATCATTATGTTGCCATGGAAACCGGAAATTTGCTTGGAATTACCCCATTTTATATAGAAATGTAGTTTAGCGTAGGAAAAATGTGTTTCCAAAAATTAAAACCCTTTGTTAAGTGGTAGCCTATTGTTTTATCTTGTTCACGTCCTGTTAACAGAAGGACGGACAGGCAAACAGAACATTTCAGTGATTGGAATGACCCCATGTAGTTTAATGCAAGACCAATGTGTTTCCGTAATTCGACAACCCTTCATTAAGCGGTATGGTTTTAAACGTGTTCACGTCGTCTAGAATACTATTATTATTATGCATCATTATGCTGCCATGGAAACCAGAAATTTGATTGAAAAGGTCCTATTTTGAATAGTAATGAAGTACAGTGCAAGACCAATGTGTTTCCAAAATTTGTAAACTCCGCGTTAAGCGGTGTGGATTTAAACGTGTTCACGTCGTCTGGTATACTATTATTATTATCTATCATTATGTTGCCATAGAAACCAAAAATGTGATTGAAATGGCACCATTTATATAGGAGTGTAGTTTGGTACAAGACCAATGGGTTGCCAAAATTAGAAAAATCTGAGTTAAGTGGTATTGTTTATATCTTGTTTACGCCCTCTATACGGACGGACGGACGGACGGCGTGACGACATTATCCGTACGACATAATATGCCGATGGGATAATAACTATAACAGACTGATAAGCGAATATGTTAAAACAAGCGATACTTTGGACAAAGAAGATTGTACATACTGAACCGAGGTTTAAGAGACTTGGTGATAGGAAACTATTTAGCCATATTACATTTGAGTAAAGCTAGGGGATGATTTCAGTGAAATGAAGTAGCTTATGGTGATATGTATCCTCCTGCTCGGTTATATGCCTATTGTCAAATTCAAACGAGTTCACTGTTGCCTGAGGTACGATGCCATTTATGTTTATTCTGATCAAACCTTCTCTCTTTGGTTGGGAATTTGACTCTTCGGTAATGGAGCTTAATTTAGGTTGATATAACGCTGTGTGTGGCGGACTTCATTGTCACTATATATAGTGCTTTGACAATAACGTTACACGTTTCATTGTTATAACTGAAAGAGGAAGAAAGTTCTCCTTGACTTAGTGATACGGTAAGATAGATATATAGCTGATAAAACGTTTCCTGCCAAGATATGGAACAGCGACTGAACGTATAAACCAAGGGGAAATTCCTAACATGTAACTCCCCTACACGGGAAAGCTATTTTTAAGAAATACATCTCGAAAATTCAGAAAGTCACAATAAAACCTGTACAATTTATTATTAATTAGCAAACTACAAAACTAAAATTGTTGGTTAACACTATCAAGACCCCATTGAATTAAAAAATGTCCTTGTATATAAATTTGTATGTCCAGCGTGTAATTCTTCCTATATTGGAAAGACAGGTAGATGCCTCGTAACCAGATTAAAAAAAACACAGTACTGAAAAGACATATTTGCAGTTGTGATGGCTTCAAGTATATAAAAGACATAGTTAGTTTATCTGATCAATTAAACTACCTCCCCCTTCCTAGTGACTTAGATATTATACTAGCAAACACTTCTATTGTTGACCAATCCCAACACTGGCCTGATCTATTGTTAAAGGAAGCCCTAGCACTCCGCAGACATAAGTCTAATCTTAAAGGGAAAGACAACTGTTTTTCGACCTAAACTTATTATTTTTATTGCATATTTTTAAAGCCAACCATCTGTATTGCACTTGCAATCGAATTACTCATAGCCAGTAATTATGTAATTGAAAAACCAGAAATTATGTCATTGTTCGAAAACACGATAGTTATATCATCTAGTCGTGGCTGTCCCCTACTGGCTGCACTGGTGGATGCTTTCATATAAGCCGAAAGCAAGGGTTCCGTCCCCAAGCGAAACAGCAACAAAAAACAACCGCTTATACATATCAATCTAGAACTAAAAACTGGATTTTTAAAAATCGCATGTCAGCTGAAAACACGCTAAACGTATGTGTTACTCAAAGAGCTATTTTGATATGTATAGAACAGACCACAGTGCGCTTGGATGACCAAGCTTGTGTATATGCGGTGCTGTAACAGATGCATTCCAATACATACACAAGCAAACGGACACACTGGTGACCGACTGTCTTTTCGAACAATGACGCCAGTCCCTCCTATTATATTAACTAATTACCAGCCATGCTCACTCTAATGCAAGTACAATTCAGATGTTAGTCTTTGAAAATATAAAATAAAAATAATAAGTTTAGGTAAAAAAAGAGGTGTCTTTCCTCTTAACTATGGAATTAAACCACCTAAGAACTTTGTCTGTTTTTATAATTCCTTGTGACCGCTTAAACCAACACTGCTTCATATGTATTTGTTTGAACGATCAGAGCCCATTTATCTGTTATGTTTATTTTATCTCAAATGTTTCGATTTTGCCTCATGTTTCGATTTTTACTTACCTGTTTTTACCTATATATATCCTGATGATGGCATAATAACTGTTGAAATATTGAGTCGAAGTGAAGTTATCGATTTTCTGAATAACATTATACTTGTGTATTATGTTAACTCCTCAGTGGAACTATACGCTTGTGGCTATACTTGACAGGAATGTTTGAGATACGCGGAATTAGCTTCACATTAACTGTGGCACTAATAGCAAGATATTATTGAGACGTCTTCGGGCAAAATATTAACTCTCATTTATCGACGTACATCGTGTTTGTTTTGTGGAATGGGAAATTGCCTTCAGCGGATGGCATTGTTTACAAAGCAAGCCAATTGCGTTGGCGAACTTTAGAACTGTTGACAGTTCAATGATGGGTGAATTCTGCAAGGGCGTATATGGTTACCCAATAGAACAGATAGTCGTGCGTGATATTTATAGGGTGTTAACAAAATTGAGCGTTTCTCGATTTACTTCTTTATTAAAGACTTTCTGTTTGCTGGCCTGAAATTTTTATTCCACTTTACATTTTTGTTGGAAATATATCATTTATTTTTACTGGGATATATCTAAGATTTTTGTGAAAGAATTTTGTTTAGTGAGTCAAATGAAATAAGCTTTTTTTTCTTTTTTCCAGATTGACGTAGTTGCAATTATGTATCTATATTTGCGTTTGAGGAGAAAGTGAAGCTTGACGTTCGTAACCAATACACTGGAGTCCCTCCCGCTCAACTCGTATAAAGCACGTTATTGTTCACGACTAAACGGCAAGTGCTCTGTTACCCGTTTGAAGATGTTAATGGGACACAAGTTAGCGTGTTTGTTTGTTTGATTGGGATTTTACGCCGTATTTGAGGTTATTCCACTCACATGACGGCGTGCCAGCCCAATGGGTGAAGGAAACCACCCCCGACACTACTGGCAACAAACCAAAACACCACAGGACAAATACAGGACACTCACGGTGGCAGGACAATTTCAAACTATCACACACGTATCGGCTTCCTGTTCCTCTTTAGCTAAGAAAGCACCAGGGCATCATGAAGTTCCCTCCAACCCGGCCCGCCACAGTTTAGAAGGACGATGGTTAAATTTGTAATGACAGCACAAAATCAGTTCGAGACTAACTATGGAGGTCCTTGTGGCGATTCATTCACGGTGACTGGGCCCTCGGCGTATTAGATCCTCCCTCGATATACCGCTAACAGAATCTAGTCCCTTTGTCGACATGACATTTATGAGGAGTCACACGGTGTGGTTTGGGCATTCACGGAGGTGTTTTTTGCTAGGTTTTCTTTGTTTTTAAGTATGGAAGACTGAGAAATTGCGGGCCGTCATATACCTTTGACGGCTTTGAGTCAATCCAATTAAAATCAGTTCTCAAAAACGCTCCCTGTGTTTTGTTTGTCGCTATATTGAGATATGACCAACGGATACATGCACGCACAATCAATAAACACCATTCAAATAATTAACTTCGAGTGGAATTGTATTTTCCCTGCTACTTTCAACATCAACACGGGAACAAATCGGACAACTTCTGCTTGTTTTGGCTGAATTTCGTGTTTACCATGGCCTCGTGTTATCTGTGTTTTTATTGGACAACTGAAACTGTGACCTTACGTGAACCCCAGTTACTAGAGTGATTGCGTTAGATCTCAAAAGAGCGACAAACAAAACACGAGGAGCGTTTTTGAGATCTGATTTTATTAGATTGACCTTTGAGTGCAATGCAATACCCCAAGTAAACAAACAAATCCACATGTTCCGTCGTAAGAACCGAGAGCGGTGAATAGATATGTTAGCCCATACTCTTTTTATATACATCCAAACCTTACTTTGGCTCTTGTGAAGTCCTTAATCTAAAATATTTAAGGTATATACAAAGATGTGTCAAAACAAGAATTTAAGCTGTTGATATATAGTGGGTTTCAAGGTACATGTATGGTGAATATAAAGCTGTGGGTTGTAAACGGATGTATCCCATCTAGTTCCAAAGGACGCCTACTCATATACTGATATGACTCTGGCGAATCCAATAGAATCAACAACAACACATAATCATTCCTTAAATTCACCTTTAAAATCGTCACAAATTATTACAATGTCGGGAAAAATAACCACGTAATATTTTTGGAGTTAGAGTTATAACAAACACGTAGCATAAGTTACATTTTTACGAATTTACTCCATATACAAAGCTGTCTTTACGTGAAACTCATTCCTTCACGTGACAACATACGTGATAATATTTCCTTCCGAATGTTTTTAAACTAGACCCAACGAGCCTGAGTGAGCCCTTCGCTATCTCGACGCCAGTTGAATACACGAATTTGTGAAATGGACATGCCGTCACCTGGATGTCAACTATGCGACTTTGTTTGTCGTGTAAGTTTCATAGCGCCGTGAAATACATGTTGGAACCTGGGCGAGGATTTGCAGCCTTATGTCAATTCCAGTATTAGCCTTTTAATCTGTAGTATTGATGGATTGACTTTGGCCGGACTCGGTCAATTCCTTGCAAACAGAGATTACGTCAATTCGGATGATTACAACGGTTTTACCGTATGTATCCAGCGATTACAAACGGGAAGTCGCTGTAATACAAAAGCCCAATTGAAACTTACTTTGTCTAAACCATATGCTCCAAAAAATAAAGTTGAGAATTGTTTTCAATTTATCAATTAGTTTAATAATTGGACAAAATAATGTAGAAAATTTCGGAAGATAATGGTGTGACTAAAACCTGCTGAGAATTCATCGTTCTGTCTGTTCGCTATTATCGCTATTATCAAAAAAACGTTGGCTGTTGTGTAATGGTAAATCATGTCAATTCCGCTCAGCTTGTTGTAGATATTAATGACTATTTAGGTGCACCTCAATTTGCAGGAGCAACTGCTCGGACAAGGAGACAATATATTTGTTCAAAGGGCCTTCGTGCCTATCTGGTGCCACCACTGTTCTCTTACAAGCTCGCTGACAGACACATCTTCATCGTCGCGGTGTGAAATATTAGCGTTGTGAAAAAATCTGTTTACTGATTACATAATACTATCTATGTTTATGTACGTGCATGGCTGTGGGAGCTGACTAACTTGATGATGTCACCGTTTGTACAAACATAATACCTCGATTTTTATTTATGCATCATATTGATATCTATTTAGGATTACTATATAATGTGAACAGTTTTGTATAATGGTCAACCTTTAATCGACCATATAGTTAAGTATAATACATAATGGAACTTGTTGGAAACTAATGGCGTGCGATATAAACTTTCGCGAGAATACGATTGTGTCCTATAACAAACATTCAGCAGATATAGTCTGCTTTATCTGGCTAAGACCAATGCATTTGAATTGTGTATAGTCATTATGACTTTATTCAACATCACGGGCGCATTCTTTCCCAACAGAACACCATATTTAACAGGTTATGCTTGTGAAACGTCCTGTAGGCGAAGTTAAATGTATTTTCCTCCATCAGGTTGAAACAGAGCGTAATAGTGATCAAGCGATGATTGGATAAAGGCTAATCATTCAGCCTGTTTTCACTCATCACCAATGCTTTTTCCAATGATCTAGCTGACAGAATTAAATATTCATAGCAGAAAACTATCCAGACATGTGGGCAATAGAAACCAAACACAACGACTACTGTAAAATATGGAAATGATTTGGAATTCTGTCTGCTAACCAATGACCGTGTGATACACAATACAGGCTATTACTGATATCTAGACGACTAAAGTCTGGCACTATAGGTATGTAAACCATAGTTCTGTTCACAGACGACAGGATATTCCAAACCTTAATCTGTAACAGTCGTATCGCGGGCTAAAAGATGTATTGATTGCACATATCAAGGAGAGGTTTCCCATAAAGTCTCTAAAAACGACAAGGCCAGCCTGACTTTACTGTTAGAATTGATTTGACCCGGAATCAATGCTGTCAAAAATAAAATAATTCAAACTCATTCAACCCTGTAAATGTATAAGCACCATTTTTGGTCGGTAATTTAGGCGAGAGTGAAAAATGACAAAGTCTCACCAACAACATTTGATCTTTGTCAATGAGACAAAACCCGTCACAAAAACAGACATCATTATGTCATATTTGATGCGCGCGTAAAAACTTGCATTTTTATAAAACAACTGGAGGCCTTGTCTTCCACATTTGACCTTTATCGCGGCAATAAGACGGCTTCACAATACAGGCCTAACGATGTCATACTTAATATGCGCTTAAAAAATTGTTTCACTTATTTTAAACAATTTGAATTCAGACTTTTTTTTTGACTGAGAACAAAATGACAACAGAATTACAGGTATACGTATCAAAAGTGTACTATCGACATTAATATGCGTTTTTGTGTTTAATTTAACGCTCATTTAAGACTTGTATCTTTCTTCAAATCAATATTCCAAAAAGCCCAAAGCCCTTACAGCTTTAAGATAGTGTGTAGCCTAACGATGTCCTTCACAAGCGGATCTTTGCTAAAAGAATGGATATACTTAACCGAATGTATATTAAATCGCTTATACCATGGGATGTATTGCTGAAAACCGATAAACAAATTACAATTAGGAAATAAACGATTGACTGTTGGAAGATCAAATCCCCAGCATCCTAATTACATTGGTGTGTTCTGTTTGAATGGCAGGTGTCAGTAACGATAAGGATTGTTTTGCCGAGAAGATGTCCATATCATCATTACCTCACACACGTCCGTCATTATCGTGATGCATTCCAGAGAGGAGTATGTTGCTAAAATATTTGTTTATATAGTGTCTATATAAACACTTTCTATTTTCTGGCTTGAGTCAAATGAAACATATTAACCTAGGTATGTGCTTTAGCGATGATACATTAATCTAGTCAGATATTTGTTTATTAATCTGACAATTGTTCTTCTGGCTAGGACGACGCTAGTTATCACCTGTGGACCGGTTCTCCAACTGCCGGACCGATCTCCTATATCGACAGGGGGCTCGCGGCCGTGGCTTTAGCGGTTATCGAGCGCGCTTACTGAAGCCAACTTCGATGTACCGTTCACAGGATCGAGTCTGCTGTCGACCCTCAGGTATATGAGTGAGCCACACGATGTGACTCCGGCAATGGCGGGGGTGTTTTTTTACGAGGTTTCTTCCCGGCTTTCCACCGTAATTAGGTCAGGAACATAGTTAAGTGGACAATCCGTCGTCATATAAGTGAAATACACTAGAGTACGACGTTAAACCCCAATCAAACAAACAAACAAATCTATCGACAAGACCCTGACCACGACCTCTGGGTAATCTGCGAGTGTGAAGCCAGATTGGTTTGCTCATTCGAAGGTGTGTGTAATGGTGTCGTTCAACCAATACACAATATGTTATATACAGCAAATATATTGTATACGAATATCGTTACAAACAGTAGCAGTTACCTAATAGCCCTTTTCTATATTTGTAGTTTTTATTGATTCAATTCGCGTTGAACGCGGCACCAACTCCTTTTCCGTGCGATATATGTCATAACGTTTGAGGATGAAGGTTAAAAACCGGGCAGCTGCGAGAATCTGTCATAATTTCATTAATATTAACGCATCTTTCATTTTCAAAACAGCAACATTCTAAAACTTTTTGTCGCTATCTTTAGCACAAACACAACGTTTGTCCTGGTGTGTTGATCACAGCGTAGTTTGAGTTTTTGTTTTTTGCATAAGGAAACTGACACCAATACACTTGATTACCCCCCAGCAGATATCATGGAAATAACTAAATGTTCAACGCGGCATCAACAACCTTTCTGTATAAAATTGTCGTAAGGTTTGATAGCGGAGGTAAAAACCCGGATAAAATTATGGTCCTCCCGCGAACACACGGCATCATGTCATCAGTTAATACGAAACCTAAATTTTCAGAACAGTGAATTTCTTGTATCTGTCTTAACACAACTGTTTGTCCGAGAATGTTGTCCAGTTAAATTATCTTCGTCATGAAATGATTGGTTGGTTTTTTAAATTAGTTTTTGGATATAAATTTTATCTGTACAGATGTAGGTTGTGATATGAGGAGGAAAGCTTGTACATAAAGTTGTTATCTGGCCTAATTCCAACTTCCAAAGGTGAGCCATGAAGTGAAACTTACTCCCATTTGTTACCTTTGCGCTGCATTTCTGGTCATCAAATGGGCAGAGTTATAAGCACACATGTAACCATGATACCACACATCCCTGTATCAGGATCAAAGATATTTGAGCAAGTGTCCACAAACGTAACGGTCTTTTCCCCACTGATAACCATTGTGTTCCGACAGAGGCGATACACTGTTTAGAAGTGGTATTTCAAGGTAATCACTCTCTGACAGCCGAAAGGCGTGGCACGGTCTGATAGCGAGCTTGTGGAATATATCAGCATTGCCCGTTAAGATGGGCCTGGTTAACACTATCACTTCGTCACGTATTCCATAAGATTAGGTTAACCCATAAAATAGCCTTAGAAATATTCAAGTCGATCGTAAACGCAGTCAACACAAAGGACTAAAACCACCAATTACGATGCTTTTGGCGAAGGAAGAATCAACAAATATCTTGTCCTACGGTTGCAGGTCAGGCCAAAGTAGTTCTGTTGATTCATACTATTCATCCGATGACAGCTAGGCCTGGAACGCATCTCGATAAAGTAACGAAATACTGACTGCTAAATATCAAGTAATGTAAACAGTGGATAGGTAGGGTAGTTCAAACATCTGGTACAAAAGGGTATGTTTCATAATGTGTGTTTAAGACAGTGGTTTAAAGTTTGGCATTGATGAACAGGGTGTAAATAATGACATTCATCAAAAACGAAGAAGACTAGTAGTATGGCATCATGTTTCGGCAGATTAGGCAAATGTGTGATACTGTAGTAAATATTCCTTGACTGATATATCATTTAATAAACATTGGTCCTAGATTTATATATATTCAGAATAGAATAATATATTATTACACCAATATAGGTGGATATTAAATGGCGACCTCGGGCTGTAAGCTTTATAATTCTGGCGAATATATCGAAGACTATTGAAGGTTTTCAAGCAAAAAATGCAGTGTATGTAAATATAGCATAAGATCTTTGTTGTGTTGTAAAAATGAAATCATGTTATGCTTAATGCAAGTATTGATAAAGCTTAGTGGAAACCAGGCTTTAGTGACTAATACTCCCTTATCAGTGTATTAAGTCAACAATCATCGCACATGCAAGACTATTTACCCAGATTATCCCACACGGATTAAGGCATGTATTTAAACAAACCAGGGTTGTAGAAAATAGTTAAACTATAGTTACTAGTGTCAATACCGACTGTTACTCTATTATATGTACAGAGCAATTTCCCCTAGAAATTAGTTTGTTCAAATATTCTCAGTTGTTGACCTTTAGTTTATTGGACTAAGTTATAAAACTGATAAAATAGTAGAAACATAATGTATTTATTAAACACGTTCTAACAAATATAAATATGCTGATTGATTTTATAGATGAGAGACCGTAACAGTGAAAAGTCCTGCTCAATAAAATGTAATTCAATACGAAAAGCCGTTCTACGTTATTATCCACCACAAATTGCACAGCTTGTCCGGGTTCATTTACGATTATTGACAAACAACCTTCTTGTTTCTCTCTTTTGAATGCAATTTTACTTGTAGGATTTCCTCCCGGTTTTCCACCGTTATAAGACAAAGAGCTGTGTGAAGTAGTCTACAAGTGTCGATAACTCGAAAACATCGCTTGGGATTGGTGTATGTCCAAAGTCTTAATTTGGTTTCTGTGTGTTAACTTGAAATCTTTTGTCACCATTTTTGTTCCAGACATTAACTTGAAAACTGCCAATAAAATTTAAACCAATCTTAGTTCGTATGAATGTTCCATGTGTCAAGATGTAGCGTAGGATTTTGTTTGGTGTAATCCTGTCTAGAGCTGCTGTCACCTGAAGGATTATATTCAATATCGATTTGAATATTCTATGTGTTAGGATTTCTCCGGCGTATATTGCAACTCCCTTGAGCTCTTGTTCTGATTTAAACAGGGTCCAATTCAGACAATTTTGCTGGTGTAAACCCGTCCGAAAAGTTATTTCGTTTCGATATTTTAGGATCATTCTGTATTATTTTGAACAGGCTCTATTTAAGAAGGAAAAAAATCTGAAATAGAAAAGTAAGAAAGTGTTAATCTTCACTTTCTAAACGACTCCATAATCATTCCAGAGTATAAAAAGCTGCCAAGACGTCCGGCTTCAAATCTTGTCCTTGGGCTGTTCATGGATTGTTGTCGAGAAGCGTCTTGAAGTGAGGAAAATGTAATATTGTGTTAAAATAGCTGATGGCTAGAACTGAAACTAAAGCTGCTCACAATTTAGATCCGGTTTTTGTTGTTTACAGTTTGTCATTGTGTGCTATAGCCTTATCATATATCAGGGGTCGGGAAAGAGGGAAGGATCAAAGATGCCTGGATAAAAGAACGGAGAAAACGTCAATGATAGTATTTTTGAAGCTAAAACCATCGAGTATAATGCAGGCTTAATCAGTCTTACCTGTCAGCCATTTCTTTGGGCCAACATCGGAAAATACATTCATGTATATTATTCGATAGATTATATATTAGATTACATCACTATCTGACATATTGTCAATTAACAACAACCTAGATCCAGTAGTTTCCTACAAGCGGAAATAACAGAGGCTGTTCAACTGTGAGTACCGGGATCAATCTCCCCTAGTTTAAGGTGCATTACATGCATA
>JAVFBX010179130.1:0-14772 GCA_034783855.1 Mopalia kennerleyi
ATACACATTTACTTGTTAATTTGTACATACTGCCAAAAACTGTGTATTAATCTGACACCTCATAACTGTATATAAATGTTTCTCTGTATTTACTTTACTCCTGATGATGGTTTGATAATAAACCGAAATATTGAGTCAATATGAATTTTCGTCCTTCTTTGGAGTAGTAACCTTACTCTATTATGTTAAGCTTGTCAGTGGAAATTCTAATATTAGGTCAAGAACCACTCAAAACGACACTTCTATGTTTGCCGTACTATATTTGAGAATATAATGAGAGAAAAGATATTAACAAAACATAATCACACAAGATGGTTTAAGTTAAGCTAAAAACGTAATCATTGTCTCCCGAGGTATTATATAACAGGTAGAAGAGAGCAGGGGAATAATTCAAGTTTATGTCTGGTTTTATTCAGATTGAAATTATAGAGGTAGACAGCACTCGGCAAGTATGCCTACATGATCGACTTTAGGCTGTAGAGATCATGCAAAGGCCATTGTAATAAATAGACTTAGTACACAGCTGCGACCCAAGAATCATAACATACGATGACGTCACGAAATACCCAAGATGGCAGTGCGTTCAACTCAAATTTGTTGTAGCGAATTAAGGCTTTTATGTTGTATTTGACTTATAAGTATCCTCGACTCATCGCGACTGACAACAAAGACAACACATGGAAATAACAACACACAATACAAAATACATCACAAAACAGGTAGGCCTCCTGCTGCTCCTTAGCTCCGAAAGAACAAAGGCAACAAGAATATTAGTACTCAAAAAGACACAATCTTATAAAAAAAATCAATAAGAGTTTACACAAAAGACAAGAAAGGGTTGTGTCGCGTGTCAATCTCGTGAGATTGTATTTACGGTCAATTGTGTTAATATTCTCCAGCCGTGCTGATGGCATTGGAATGCAAGCTATATTAAACCGTGTCTTATAATTGTCTTTATTTCGCATCTACACCAATTTCTACATTCAATTCGTTCTTAATATTTCTCCGTTTGATGATTGTTATCTATTGAATTTGATTTTAGAATAAATCCTTTCATGAGCGAAATTTCAAAGAAAGATTTTCTTACCAAGTTCTAGTTCAATTAGTTTTTTATACTGATCTGTACATTTTTTTCCCCATTGTTTCGCGCCTAACTTCATGTTATTTCCCTCTGATGATGATGTGCTATTATCCAATATGGCCCGTACGCCCTCCAGTCATATGAACTATTATATATCACGTAATTTACCTCAGTACTGGGCGCCTCCAACATTCTCTCGAGTATAAGCATAACTATGCAACAGTTAAAACGATGCCAATTCTGCCTTCCAGTCCTACGGCTGCACCCAACAACAACAACACAGCTATCGCAGGTCAGTATTCAAACCTGGGATAAGTACGTGTATACTTATCCCAGTCAAAACACATAGCTAGAGAGTTTGAAGTAGGAGAGAATAAGAGCTACATACCCTACTGGTGAAGGACACCATATTTGATGCCAAAGATTACAAGAGACAAGCCATCACATCAAGCAAAACATACGCGCAATGATACATATTGGGCAAATTCACAGTGTTGGACTGTTTGTCAGAGATACAACATATTAGATCGGCGAATTAATCATAGTTCAAAACGCAACAAACTTTGTTTGGGATGGGGGTAAACTCGAAATCATGGGTATTTCAATTATATGAAGACGGATTTATCACATCACTTTGTCCCTTGCTTAAATAAGGTGGAAAGCCGAGAGGAAACCTGACAAAAACCACACCTGCAATTGCCAGTGTGCAATCGTGTGACTCACCCATACCCCTGACGGTCGACAGACGGACTTGCTCCCGTGAAAGGTACATCGAAGTAGGATTAGTAAGCTGACCACTAAGCCTCGGTCGCATCCTGATTTCGATTGATGACTTCATTTTTTAAAAATAATACCGGTAGCTACAGAAAAGTCGAATTCTGTTGTAGCAGTAAAACATGTCGAAGCTGTGTGAAACATCTGTCCATTGACAGCTTTCCAAACACCCAGATATCACAAATTCAACAGCAGTTTTCAACCAAGCTAGGAGACCGTTTGAAACACACGCAGCACAAACCGACCATACCTGCATTTATTGGACACAAAAATCAGGGTGACAAGCCAATTTCGATCTTCGCAGTTAAGTTGTTATGTGTTATAACGGTGATGTACCCAGTTAGTAAGCAGTCATATTTACGCAACCATCAACTGTAAAATGCTTGCTAAGTTCAAAATGTAATGCTTTTTAGTGCTAAGTTAAGACAGTATTACTGAGTTGGCCAGATGGAAGTTACCGGTACTTCGTTCAGTGTCTGTCCCTATGTTTTGAATACCGTTCTTTTAGATCCATATTTGGTATTGCTTGCTGCTGCGGCGGTATTGCTAGAAGGGAGAATTACCATCTTTTTAACTTTCCGTTTATTAAAAAACTAACAAAAAATGTAAGGGGTACCCAGATGTGGAGTGAATAACGTGAAATGTCGCAGTTCGCATCACGTCACTTACAGGCTCTATTGTTTTTTAGAATACAACATAGCATCAGAACTCACCAATGTAATTTGTCGAAATGGCTGGATAAAAACTCGTGTGATACATGACAACATCGTGTTTGTAATAATAATAGTCGTTCGTGTTTCTGACTCCAGGCGAACTTTTAAATGAAAACGTAAACTGAATTTAAATGTAAAAAATACAGTAATCAACACTCGGAATAATTTGGCCAATAGGCAGTTTGTGATTTCCATTGATCGCGTTTATTTCAATTATCATATTTAATTGGTTTCCAGGAATTTTCTGATTTGAAGACTAACAGTGTTTGGATATCTCAAAAGGTTTTCCTCCAAATACAATGCAGATTTTTTTCTGAAACACTTTTTTATTCATGTCTTGTTTGTGTTCTACTAGGTTTATTTTGTTTTATCTGGATGAAATATAAAAGTAAAACATGGCATATATTCCGCCTTACTCTTTTCTGAGAGTAAAAAAGTACAACATTTTAAGCTGCTTCCGGTCGAAAACGAGTAATCCTACAGAAAGTATGTAATGTGTTTAGCTTAGTGGTAATAAATTGTCCATGTTTTATTTTGACTCCTGTAAAATGTGCGGGCGTATGTGCACTGTTTACAAATAAAAAAAATCCCATATATATTTACCACGTGATTGGTTAATAGCATAACC
Organism: Mopalia kennerleyi; assembly: GCA_034783855.1. Taxonomy (NCBI): domain Eukaryota; kingdom Metazoa; phylum Mollusca; class Polyplacophora; order Chitonida; family Mopaliidae; genus Mopalia; species Mopalia kennerleyi. Next base: position 3,197 of record JAVFBX010179130.1, read on the forward strand.
AACTCGACGCTTCGCTTCTCCATGATTATTTTATTATCATTCATTAGAGCACTATTTGTGGCATTCATCCTTCACCGGACAATATCCGAACTGTATAATGGTATTGACAGTCAACAGCTCCCTAATTCAATTAAGCTGGTGGGCTGACAAGCACACCTGTAACATGTTGTGGCATCGTGCAAGTTATATTTGTAGTTGATTGTTATTCTGCCCGCCAGTTTCACTTAACCAATTTAGAAAAGCAAACTCAATATCAAAACAAAGGAAATCAATACTCCGCAGAATTTTCCAACTTTTTGACATTGTAAAAAGCCTTCTGTTACCACTTCCTCAAGTGAGTAGGTTTTGTTTGAAGCCTCGTCGAAATTCCACAAAGACACACGAGGATCACATGATCGTGGCTAGTATTTTTCTTTGCCTCAAAAAAGATATTCCGGTCCCGGTCAAAACAATCCGCTTATATTGCACATCATGGTTTTTGAAGGTCACATTGAATTGACGAGGGTAGTTTGCATTTCCGGTTTTGTTTCCGCGTTGATAAAAATATACACAAAATATACACAGCTGATATCAGATTCATCCAAAGATAGATTAAAAATTTAAATGAATGAAGATAATTTACGGCTTGTACTGGCCGAACTCGGATCAAAAATAATTCTTCTGTTAAAGTTTTCACTTAACATACTCCAACGCATTTCCTAACTTGTTGACAGATTAAGTAGCTTTTAGCGACTATTTATTCTACGATGTTTTGTTATAGTTCATGAGTTCTGACGGTCTCATTTGTATCACGTGATGAAGACCTGAAATATCTCGGATTCTAAACAGCTCCCAGGTAACAGTTGAGTCGGTGCGAGACAGTTCACACTTGGCAAGCGGTAACATATTTAAGTTTGATTTAATTTAATTCTTTATTTATTTGAAGAGGATAAGCCTCGGCCAATGGCCACCAGGGTTTCACCTCAGCATACATAATAACATGAAGTACCAATTTGTATCCAGTTCCAAAGCGAATATCTCACCAATTGGTAAATAATAAACTGTAGCTTTTTTCATAAATAATGGAAAAACAGTGAGAGCTGTTCGTTTTGACGTACTCAATTCGCATTTCTAGTTGAATTGAAAAACTAGGAACTGGGAAGATAGCAATTCAAGGAAAACAATTGAAGTATGGTACTATTCGAGAAATCTTGAACTATAAAAATCTGACTGTAGTCACTGTAGAAATCAGGATTGAAGAGCGTATTAAACTAACAGTTCCATTAAGAATTGTAGTCTTCTGATACTTCTTCCGATATTTACAGTAAATACGTGCATAATACCAGGGTATTGTTCCACAAAGCGATCATAGCCTTAAGGTGCATTCTCACGGTGAGATTTGTAGTTACGATTTCAGGGGATTCCCCGTATTTGCGGCGTTTTGATTGGTGGAAAGAATAATACTGAATGAGCGACCAATGAAAACGCAAGACATGAGGGGAATCCCCCAAAGTCGCTACTACAAATCGTACTGTGAGAATGTACCTTTAGTTGATCCAAACAACCATGACGACATAATACCTTCAGTACTGGTTGAAACTAAGCTTAGATTACCTCAGAACTGGCTTAATAGAAAATAGCACAGAGTGTGGCTGGTTAAATCGAACGTTTCCTGTGTCTCATCTAGCTACGGAAGCCTTTCACTTCAAATTTCTTTCATGTGTTAACTGTTCAATATGGTTTAAATTGTGGATCACGTATAGCTTTTCCCTTTAAGGATAATTGGATTTGTCTTGTTCGCCACAAGTTGATTAATGTTATACAACAGTTAAGCAATACAGACTAGCCATGCTTGACAGAGACCCGCGTTTGAATCTCGTTGGAGGCAAGCAGAATCGTCTTTCTCCACATTAGAAATATACCAGTAAACACACATCGTTTCAACTTAGAGTAGATAAGAAACTCTGGCTGTTATTTCAGGTCTTTTAAACTGTTATAATTGAAAACGTGAACACGTCAAAACAAGAAAAAAAAGAAGATTGTCTCCAATGGTTGAATGAATCACGTAAGATATCGTTGAGGAAATGGCGTGACTTGCAATCCCTATTTCAGTATAGGGAATACACGATTATAATTTCTATATTTAATAGAACACATGTGGTGTCCAATCGAAGGCAACAAACCCAGCTTAGACCTCGATGGAAGCTTTTGTTTTTACTATGTCCCGGCTCGAATTTATTAATGCAGGTCATAAGGGAAGCAGACGTCGTGTTTGGGAATCACTGATATCGAGTGACATCAAGACACTCAGCAGACATACTGACAGAGTTATCAATTTGTAAAGCCACGCCACTCTATGTCAGATGTAAAATTGTAGTAATATTCCCGAGGCAGCAAATTTTTCATAAGTTGTGGTCGACGTTTATGGAACAAAAACACCTGAACGTCAAACAGATATTTATTTTCCGAGAGTGGAATGAATACAATCCCTAGGATTTGTGAACAATAGTGCTTAAACAGGTTACATCGCTGTGAATTCAAAATTCCTACTTATACACACTGTTTGTTCCATAAGGTGGCTTAAATCGGAATTGGGTCAAGTGTAAAAGATTAACAGAATATGTTTATATTTTTATGTTTATTTATATCGTATTTTATGCTGTACTTACGGTTATTTCACTCATGAATAAAGGCGAATGAAATCACGGATCATCGACGCCACTAGCAATACACAGAGGCAAGACAATCACATTTGAAAAAGTAAAAATTAAAAAGTTCAGAAGTAAAAAAAAAAAAGGATCGACCAATCAAATACAATTTTATTTCAGGGCAAGATCAGAATTCACCCTGGAACATGTTCTGCCTTCGGGCGACCAATGCCGCCTTAGGAGTAGATTCACTCGCGCTATAAGATGAAGATACAGTTTCAAGTTAAATGGTCTTTTCCTGGAAAGGTGTCCATATTATGTTATCTCCGCAACATCAAGCATATTTGTTCTGACTTTGTGATTTGCACATTTGTTTTTTTCTGTACAACTATGGTTTAATTTATCAGCTTGTTGCAAGTGATATCGAGGGAGGGGACCTTCTGCCGAAACATCAGTAAACATATCCTGGCGGGCAGTTGGAAATAGTTTGCCATGCAATACACAAGAAGTGAAAATCTGAACACAGAAATTCATGTTTGCTCGACGTTTGAACGTTTTATTTTGTAACTATCAGAAATCAAATATATCTTATTTTTCCAGACTGACACCCCTAACATCCTGCGGATTAGAATACTGTTAGAAATGGAGCCTTAGAACTCGGTTCACTCGGGTTACAAGCTGAACTTTAGATAAACCCACCAAGGGGAAGATAACGTTTTATGTTATACGCTCTTCTCCTTTTACGAGATTGGACATGGCAACAGCGAATTTCTCTAATTTAACGGCAATTAATATTTATTGATATATTCGATCCAAATAATGATATAATAAATAGCCTGGCTTTGACAACCACAGAGTCGCCACATAATCGGAGGGTTGGTAATAATGTATAGCAATTTATGTTAAATACGCTTTCTTTGAAGTGCTATCTCCGTAACAAGAAGCAGATTTGTTCTGACATTTTGTGAAGTGCACAAATTTCTTTCTGTTAGGCTATGGTTTAATTTCTTACCTTGTCCTGTCTCATTTCGTCGATTGTTGCAACCGATATCGAACAAGGGTTCTCTCTACCGAAACATCAATAAACATATCCTGGCGGACAGGTGGAAGGGAGCAGCACGTCTCCCCAGTGTCATCAGGACTTTGTGTGTGAGGATGGAAGGGGCAAAGCGGATCTGTTAGTGATTTGTTTTGCGTACTGTGATGGTCCTAGCTTGTCTCTGATCATTGTATGTGGCGCCAATGGCGATTTATTTTACCCTTTGGCGAGGCACTGCAATCCTGATATCATATATGCAACAGACTGAGCACAAAAAGACTTCCTCCATCGCGACCAAAGCTTGTCTGTTGTCTTTGGATAGGATGCCAAATATATTCTATCAAATGTGGAAAAGGACAATCGTGTAAGTCTATACTGATATAGGAATTGTAAGTCACGCCATGTCATCAACAAGATCTTACGTGATTGATTCTATTAATGGACGCAATATTCTTTTTCTTGTTTTGAAAGTTTCCCCAGAGGCTAATAAAATACAATTGTACGATCCAGTCCGACAGCACCCAATATCAAATCAATTGCAACATTTTGTAAGACCGGAAATTACAGCCAGAGTTTAGCTACCGGTTTTACATCTTTTACATTATCTGAATTCCGTTTCTTCGGAGTGAGTCTCAAGGGCGAGTAGAAGCCCCAAGGTCAACCTGTAGCGCTGAAGGCAAATCCAGTTATCATTTAACAATAAAGCTTTACGTGATCAAGACCATCTATCCAGGACAACGTCCAGCTTAGACATGCGAGAGCTGAGGAATAAATGGTATCGGGAGCTAGATAAGAAATAGGAAATGTTACATTTTAGCAGCCACAGATCTCACCAGAAAGGCTTCCGGTCCAAGTTCCGCGGGATTTCAATAGATTGCTCTATGAAGCCAATCGTGAAGCAAGCTTTCCCCGATATAATACGTATGTAAAGTAACTGTCCGCACACGACCGTTTCTACCGAAACTGTTAACTTAATAAAGTCAAGTAACAACACGAGAAAAAAACATGTATAATTTGTTGTGACTGATGTCGTTTCATTTAAGCTGCGTTACGTCCAATTATCTTTTCAGTTGTCTAAAGTTATCTAGAATGGTTTCGAATTATTGTATTTTTCCTAACAAAACAATTCAGACGCTTGTCTTGATGTCCAATTGCTTTTGTCTGACATGCAACTGCGATATATAGAAAATTAACGCAGACTGTGCATGCAATTCGTATACATATTGAAAGCATGAAGACTTAGTGTGAGATTTCAAATATTACATGTTATTGTGGGTAAGAGATCGAGACGTAAATACCAATAGACACTTGTGGTTTAATTCCTCTCAACCTGGAAACGCAAAATAAAAGTTAAGGAACAGAAAGCTTTCGATTAACCCATACCAATATCGATAGACTACAGTCAACAAATGAAAATAGAAGCATAGTTTCCTTACACTACAGTTTACAACATAGAGTCGAAAAATTACAATAAAATACTGATGATGTACGACTTTTGTACTGAACAGAAAAAACAATTCGTTTGAACTGGTCCCAACTTCTTTAATAAAAGAAAGCAAAGATGTGGATTTTTTTTTTATGGCAGTGTTTAAAGGTATATCCTGAACAGAAGGTATCCCATGTCAGTTGTTTACCAATGGGCAGTTAACTCTGTCAACACTGGGAATATCCAATCGTGTCAACTGGTCGCAACCACTCTAAGAGAAGGCAAAGATGCGGAATTTTATAGCAGTACATAAATATATATATATCTTGACAAGAAAGTACTCCCTCTCAAATCTGATTATAACGAGGATTGAACTAAAATGTGATGATAAGGTTGGAGTTATCCGCTCTGGCGCCCATAGCAATCAATAGATTTTTTTACAATTTCTTTTCTTGACAAGGTTGAACACACAGATCATCGTCTAGGAGTCGTATTTAGAAGCCGAACAAAATAGGGTTATAAAACTAATCGATTGATTTGTGTGTATCGCTTCACGGGTTTTAGAATATATAATGGCTATGAACCCCATCACTATGTTACGGCCATATTAAGGTGACCATAACATATGGAGACTTTTACTCTTTTGAATCTCAAATGTTCCTCCGGGACTTAGTAAGCACAGTACGGTCATGCTTGGAACATGAACCCTAAAGCGAAAGCGCATGTCGGATTTTTTCTTAATAATATTTAGAAAGTGAAAAACAAAATACCTCAAATAGACGTATAGATAACTCGTCAATTACCAGGCGAGTTGTTATCTATAAATTTTCCCCTTCACAAGAAGGACTATCGAGCCACCGTGCTACACTAGGGAGGAATAAGTTAGACTCGCTCGATACAGGTAATTGTGTACATCCGCTGGACGTGTTGTCAGTATTATTGGTTTGGAAATCCACACGAGTTTTTAACGAGTGCGTTTGTTCACATGTCTACTCTACAGCTCTTGAGCTAATCAAGTAATTTGCGAAAATCGACTTTCTCTCGAGCTCTGGACGACGTGAACTTAGCTTGGCCTTGGGATAAACATGTTTGAACACTATGAGTTGAGCGAAATTGGTCGAACCAGGGATCTCATTCACTGTAAATCGCTTAAAATCGAAAACAATAGTACATTAAAACAAACTGATTGATGGATTGCTTGAGCAATAGCTTGATTGTCTGCATTGATTGATTGATTGCTTGTTGGCTGACTGGGCTTGATTGGATAATTGATTTATTATCAGCATTTGTTGCCTGATTGCTCACTTGATTGCCTCTAAAGATTGATTGATTGTTTGTTTACCAACATAATAAAAAGTAATTCATTCAATATAGAATTATATAAGCTCAGTCATCAACAGTGACACGTAAATAAAAGGTTTACAAATAAATGATTAAAAATATTTATTTAACTAAAAAAAAACCCTGCAGTCAATGAAGACACGCGACCACTCTGGCCTCTAGCTTTGGTGGGTCGGTGCTTAATAAGATTCCACTTGTATTACCCTACGGTGGTGTATTGCAACACTTGGGCGTCACAAATACAAATGCCAAGTGTTGGACAATTGCTATTCCTGGAAATATACCACCGGCATCCAGAAGGAGTTAGAACTTCAAAGCAATACTATTTATCCCGACTATTTAAACGTGGTGTAACAAGCCGGAGGATGTGTTTGTATGTTTGGGGTTTAATCTCGCACTCAATGGTATTTCCCTTATATGACGACGGATTGTCCACTTCACACTGTTTCTTGTTGAAATACAGCACAAACCCGGACGGAAACTACCGGAATGTAAAAACCACCCTCGCAATGGCTGGAACCACATCGTGTGACTTTCTGAGATACCCGAGGGTCGACAGGCGGACTTAAACCCGTGAACGGTACACAGTAGGATTAGTAAGCAAACACCCTAACCACTAAGCCGCGGCCACATGCCCATTCTAAAACTACATGTAAGGTTTCACACCAATACAATGAAGGCCAATATTATATATATTTAATATTCTAAGCTGGAATAAACGGTAACGAGCAACAAAATAAATTACATATAAGGCTTCACACTTTTCGGAAGGAAAACTGAGACTACATGTTAAAGAATTGCATCTATAATGGGATTGTCCATAATGGGAACACTCCATCACGTCACTAGTTCCAAATAATCCCAAGGTAAGATCTGAGCAAATCACATGCGAATACATGGGGCACAATATTATTGTCTGATCGAACGGTAAAAAAAAAGTTTACTGGCAAATAGTTAATGGCACAGTTGGCCAAATTGTACCTAAATCAAAACTCAATTAAGACATTATGTCCCCCACAAAACAAGGTCACCATTTTGTCAAAACAACTTTACTTGCATTAAGGTCCAAACTCTTTAAATTCTAAAAAAAAACGTTTTATTTAGTGTCACTTTAGAAAAGTCTCCAATGGAAGCATGTATTCCTCATCCAACTATTACCGCTCTGTACCTCAAAGGGTTGCGAGGTAGCTTCCTGTTGCCCTGGTTCTCTCTGGACGATGGGGCAACGTGGAGACGATCTGTTTATGGCGTCCTTGCGATTGTTGTGTGATTGCCCGGTCTCGTCTTTGTTTGTTGTCAGTGGTTTCTAGGGTAGGTTCTGGCACCTATTGGGCTGGCATGCCGTCATATGAGTGAAATAACCTTAATTATGGCGTTAAACCCCCGATCGAACAAACAAATCACAGTAAACAAAGGTTATGTAATTGTGCACTCAGACCGTCCTAAATTTGTCCTGAGTCAAGCCGGTGATTAATTATTCGGCGTAACTACACTCTAAGGAATAGTTTGTTCTTTAAGGGCTCTTTAGAATCCTGGGATGGTTCTATATTGAACAACTACGACAAAAACGGTTCTTTGATATGAGAAAGTGAGAAATATTTCGAACAGTTTGTGTGAGGGATCCATACAGAACCATTAAGGGTTTTACCAGAGCCATGACTGGAAACCCGTCAAGGGTTCCATTAAAGCCATATTTTATGGGAAATCGTTTGCAACGCGGATTGGTTAATTTTCACAGAAATATCTATCCAAAATCCAAACCGCAAGTAATATCAAGATTACTTAAGGATACTCTGACAGCCCTACAGACTGTTTTCACATTTCGCCGTTTAACTTCTAAACTGCTATTAATTTGCAATACGTGTTTATATATATTCTGAAACGTCTCTTTCTGCAGAACAATAACTTTTTTCTAAACTTACAGAAAAAAATATTTTGCAGAAAAAATAAATTTTTGCTACCTCTTTTTCAAATTGCTACTTCTTTTACACCACTTACGTCAACTGTTTGATTTTACATTAACGTACCATACAATATATGAACACCAAAACAGTCATTCATTTTTTTCTTGTTTGTCTTAGTTTTCTCGCAATATTGTGTTAAAGGTAAAAAATCACAAAAATGAGTCCAAATAATGAAATTTCAATTTCTTATAACCTTATCTAAAAAACGAAAAAAGACATTAAAATTCAGAATTTTTTTTTTAAGTTTGATATGTTGAGATGAACTGTGCAAAACAAAAAATCAGTTTTGTGGGTATAATAAAGGCCGAGGGGTAGACCTTTGCCAAGTACGGTACACAGAAAAATGAAAGCAGAGAAAACAGGTAAAATGTATTTCTGATCTATTTTACGACAGGTTTACCTCTTTTGTGCTCAGTTCCTTGACGTAATTCAATCGTTTTTTTCTTTCAAATTTTGTTTATAATATCGAATTGACGTGCTATGTATGTTTTGCAAATATTTATGAATATATATTGTGAAATGTACAATTTTTTCTATAGAATGACAAGAGGGGGGTAGAGTATCCTTAAGTTATTTTGGAATAGCACTGCCTTAGTTTTAACAGACTCTGGTTCATTGAATGCTGCAAGTAGACACCCGTCCGGGAATCGAACGAAATCGACAGCAAGTAATGTTGTCAAACGAAAAGCCAACGGAGAAGCCTTTGATGTTGTTTAACGATAAGAGGTTGCCAGTGTTATTGAATTTTTAACTCAGAGGAATTAAAAGTATGGGTTTTACTATTTCTGCCAGAGTTAAGGGCCAATTAGCACATATGAGAACATTACGTCTGCGAAGATCGATTTTCTCTTAATTTGTAGTTAGACCATGCGAAGTGAAGTGAGCTCTGCGATTATAAAACGCCAAATTGTGTTCAACGGGAGTGAGTTGACCAATAAACATATTCAATTGAATGTGAGGGACTAGACAAACAGCAGTTTCATTTTTACAGATTACTTTGGGCCGCTTGGTGCGTGGTATCTTATACAGAAAGTTATTTCACTTGTACGGGTGCGCGTGTGAGTGAGGGTGTGTTATGCTGTGGGGGGAAACGTGGAATAGTGCCTAACCACACTACCGCCATTAACAAGCCGATTCGCGATATGCAATTTGTTTTTTGGTTGGATTTTTGTTTTTACTTATCTCACTTTTTTTGCCAAAAACACTGGTCATGCAGACTTTAGCCACGAATCCATTTGAAGTCGGGTAAAACTTCTAGTTCATTGGTAGGAAAAAACAGACGGACTTCAGCAATCGTGCCAGCTATTAATAACTACTACGTCAAATTTGACTGAAAGGTGACTTTATCATTGGAATCTCGTGTCGTGGTTACATATTAAATATGTAGATATTTCAAAAACGGATTCATAATTTCGCGAGCTTACAGTGTGTGTATTTGGCGTTTCATACCAAGTCAAGTCGGATTAGTTTGCCTCTATGTTTAACTGGAAAAGGCCAATGCCAGAATGTAACAGGATTTCAATGACATGCGTTCCGGTCTTCGTCTTGCTGTTGTTGTTGTACTGAGTCCAACTCACCTAGCACCCATTCCACCCCACCCTCTCAAAAAAACATGGACTGGCGAATGGATCGCGAACATTTTAAGTCCAACTGATTTTAAATTAAACCGATACAAAAAATTGGCTATAGGACTGATTAAATCTAGTGAGAAGAGCAGGTGCATGTAATACGTGACCTGCGTTGACAAAAAGATGGCCGATTAATATATCAGTCGGATATATAATAGCGAGTCGGCTTTGTTTATTTGATTGAGGTTTAACGCCGTATTTATTTCACTCACATGGCGACAAGTCAGCTCAATAGATGATTTAAACCACATCGACGCCACTGGCAACAAGCAAAGATAATAAGAGATAGATGCAGGACAACACGTCGACTTCCTTGTTCACCTGTATTTCTGAGAGCACCAAGGCAACAGGAAGCTTCCTCCAGCCACCCGCGATAGGGAGACTGATAGAGGCTCATTGGATTGGTAAAGAGACTACTGTGATCGATAGAAACTCAAAGGGATTCTCTGCGAAGATAATGATGGCGCATCGACAATGTATGAGCCCTTACAACAGTATCCAGGGGCGAATTGAGGCCCATAGAGGCCCTAAGCACTTAACAGATTTTGGTGCGCCCATAATTCAAAATATAAACAGTGATAAACCATAAAATCTTCTTTTTTGCTTCAAAATTAAACAAAAACATACAAAAAAATGGAAAATAGTGTTTAGTTTTGGATATTTACAGTGCCCCCTTCAATTGATACCCTGTAAACTTCAACAAAACGACACCATGGCGTTTTGTTGAAGGTCACAATTGAATGTCTTATAAACGTCCTTATTTCGCATCTACACCAATTGCTGCATTCAATTCGTTCCTAAGAATTTTTCCTTTTGAAGATTTTATTTGGTTTGGAATTTCTACGGAAGATGTTCTATATTAATCTCTAGTTCAATGAGTTCTTACACCGATCTGTACATTTTGTTATGTGGTTTTGAGCCTTAGTTGATTTATTTCCCTTTGATGTCGACGTGCTAGTCCTTAAGGGTCTGTAAAATAAACAGAAAATGCTTCACAAAAAATAAATCAAGCAATATGTATTGATTGAAAATAAACCTGATTATCAGACGATGCATGGTGTATTTAACAAAAATTATTTGAATGTCATTTTTTCCTGCGTGATCTTTAGCTCGGTGTTCATCGCACTACTGTTGGTTGGCTGGAGAATAAAAAGCAGTTGCCATGTGGTGCAATTTCTTTAGCCCAGTCATTTGTGTGTAAATTATAAGGCTGTGATGCTATCAATACCAACACTAACCCTAATTCGTTCCTTAATCAAGTTCCGAATAAATCTGCTTTGGTCTTCCAAAATCTAGCTCTTGTGTGAAGTTTTGTGGAATTGGCTTATTCATGGGTTTACTGTGCTGTTTCGCCATGTGACTGAGCTCGAAATGATCCCATTTTGCTACCACTTGTTTCTGTATTAAATTTAAAAACAGTAACCAATAAATTGATTACCCATTAATCAGCCAGCTTTAAAAGATTTGTTTGATTGGGGTTTAACGTCGTATTCAAGGGTATTTCACTTATATGACGACGTGCCAGCCCAATGGGTGACGGAAACCACCCTC
>JAVFBX010179141.1:3697-14771 GCA_034783855.1 Mopalia kennerleyi
TAGCTACGACCGCACAATTTACGCTGTTTTAGCGAATATTTAGACATTCAAAATGGACGGCTACTAGGTTTATGACCAAGCGGGCTGTATGTAAGGCATGGAGGCAACCCCGCTACCGGTTTTAATCAAATGATCTGAGATATAAAACAGGGAATTTAGAACGCCTAATAAAAGTTTCCCCATAAAATATGTTTCTGATATTTTTATGCCATTACATTATAGCGATTGTGAAACAGACATGTTTAAAACTATGTTCGCGGCAGCCAATTTCCCATTTATTCTGTAAGGTTCATAAAATTAAGAAAACAAAATTTGAAGCGGAGGCGGCCATACCTTTTTTTATTATCGGAAATTTGGTAGATGAACAATCGCACGATGAGATGTAACGTGTGTTTACCCGCTTAGGAACTGAAAATATCACAACACCACAAATTTGTTTACGGATAATGAATTTATTTATTTAAAGTATAGGCCGTTGGATGGATTTTAACTATTGGTACACTCATGCAGTGCGAGTCTGTGACTGGAGGGAGTCGGAACAGCGATAAACAAATGTAAGCGGGCATAGTTGTCTCATTAATACCCCTGAGCTGTGTTCCTCATCATATATACTTGCGCACGCCATGTATTCCGCATAGAGTTTTCTAGGTACACGATGACTTCCGCTATATTGTGTTTACCTGACACAAGGTACATAGGTATAATATTTTATAGAAAAGCGTTAGGCTACTTTAGGCTAAGTCTAATATTGTTCCCACGAGACGTGTTAATAAATCACGGATCGTGTTAGAACATTTTAAGGTCAGATTAAGATGGTCGCAATAAATATCATATTGACAGGACGAGCTCACCAAACAACACACCTGCTTTATTTTCAGATTTGTCGCCTTAGTCATCGTATATTTGATTGTTGGTACGTTGTTTATGAGACTAAAGCGAGGTGCTACTGGGGTAGAAATGATTCCTAACAGGGAGACATGGGCGGCTTTACCTGGGCTTATTAAGGTACTTTAAGACATGTATTAACCTGTAACACTTGTTAATTAACCATAACACTGCACAGCAGAGTGTGTGGCGTTCAGGAAACTATGTGTGTTATTTGATGGCAGACTGAAATAAGCGTTGGATCGACAAACACAGCGAGGGATCGGGGATTGAATCTCCAATCCTAGGCTTAAAGATACTGCAGCCTGCTTTTTTGATTGCCTTTATATGCATAATGCACCGTGCCAAAAGTGTATTTACTCACACTCGACTATTACTTACTACTTGTTTGCGGTGCAATATACAGTAGCTATATTAGTGACATCGTTCACCGCGCCAGGGACTTATAGTGGTTAGGGTGTCCGTTTACTAATCAAACTTCGATATCCCGTCCCTGGATTAGATTACACCTGACGAACATCAGGTATATGAATGAGTCACACGATGTGGCTTCGGAAATCAAGGTAATGGTTTTAACGAGATTTCCTCACGGTTTTTCACCGCATTTATGCCAGGAACAGTGTGAAATGGACAATCCGTCGTCATTTAAGTGAAATACATTCCATACGACGTTATCTCCGTCAAACAAAGAGAACTGAACTCCGTCAGTACCGAGTCACATGGCGCACTGTCCAACAATCTGCCGTTATAACTATAGCTATAGTATCACGGACTGGATTTGGGCGTAAATAATAAAATATTGTTTTCTAAGAATTCAAATCCACTCTGTGCATGGTTTGTTAATTGTCACATAATATAATTGATTATCATATATAGTTGCCATATAACTATTTGTTGTTAAATTCATTGTTGTTAATCATATTTTTGATGTCATCAGGGCGGTGTGATGTTCCTATTCAGAGGTTGTAAATCAGGTTCTTCGGGTTTCCAAAAGTTATAACACTGGAAGTACTTAAGCTGCAAGACGGAATGACTGTCGTCAAGAGATGTTTGACTGTCACATCGTTTATCAAGTAGTTTCCCACGCATAGCATTCACTGATATTTCATTTCTGTACAATTATGTTAACCTATTGTAGTTCCGCAATTTTATTGTAAAGTATCATTGACAATGAATACCATATTCTCAAAGAGTTTTTTTTTTAATCATTCTTAAAGTTTCAACAGATAAAATTCACAAATAAGATGGAAGGCATGGTATGGATAACATCTTCTTAGTTTAAATAAATACCACTTTTGTATCTTATCCCGCGGCCGTGTGTTAGTGCGCTTACTAAAGCCTACTTCGATGTACCGTTCACAAGATCGAGTCCCTCTGTCACATTGTGTGACTCATTCATACACCTGGGGGTCGGCGACCCCCAGGTGTATGAATGAGTCACACAATGTGGATCCGGCAATCGCGGGGGTGGTTTTTACGAGTTTTCCCGTTTTCCCACCGTTATTAGGCAAGGAACATTGTTAATAACACAATCCGTCGTCATATAAGTAAAATACCCAAGTACGACGTTAAACCCCAATCAAACAAACAAAACCAAACCCACACTACAAGAGATAAGCTTATTGTCCCATCCCCACTCTACAAGAGATATAAGCTTATTGTCCCATCCCCACTCTACAAGAGATATGAGCTCATGGTCCCATCCCCACTCTACAAGAGATATGAGCTCATGGTCTCATCCCCCACACTACAAGAGATATGAACTCATGGTCTCATTCCCAAGCTACACTAGACATGAGCTTATCGTCTCATCCCCCACACTACAAGAGATATGAGCTAATGGCCTCATCCCTACACTACAAGATATAAGATTATCGTCCCATCCCCATACTACAAGAGATATAAGCTTATCGTCTTATCCCCACACTACAAGATATATGAGCTTATCGTCTCATCCCCACACTACAAGAGATATAAGCTTTTCGTCTCATGTCCACACTACAAGAGATATAAGCTTATTGTCTCACCCCTACACTACAAGAGATATGAGCTCATGGTCTCATTCCCATGCTACAATAGATATGAGCTTATCGTCTCATACCCACATTACAAGAGATATGAGCTTATCGTCTCATCCCCACACTACAAGAGATATAGGCTTATTGTCTCATCCCCCACACTACAAGAGATATGAGCTTATTCTGTCATCCCCACACTACAATCGATATGAGCTCATGGTCTCATTCCTACGCTACAAGAGATATAGGCGTATCGTCTCATCCCCACACTACAAGAGATATAGGCTTATTGTCTCATTCCCACACTACAAGAGATATGGGCTTATTGTCTCATCCCCACACTACAAGAGATATAGGCTTATCGTATCATCCCCACACTACTAGAGTTATAGGACTATTGTCTCATCCCCACACTGCAAGAGATAAAGGATTATTGTCTTATCCCCACACTACACGAGATATAGGCTTATCGTCTCATCCCCACACCACAAGAGATATGAGCTTATGGTCTCATTCCCACACTACAAGAAATATAAGCTTATGGTATCATCCCCACACTACAAGAGATATAGGCTTATTGTCTCATCCCCACACTACAAGAGATAAAGGCTTATTGTCTCATTCCCACACTACAAGAGATATAGGCTTATCGTCTCATCCCCACACTACAATAGATATGAGCTTATGGTCTCATTCCCACACTACAAGAAATATAAGCTTATGGTCTCATCCCCACACTACAAGAGATATGAGCGTATCGTGTCATCCTCATTCTACAAGAGATATGAGCTTAACGTCACATCTCCACACTACAAGAGATATAGGCTTATGGTCTCATCCCCACACTACAAGAGATATGAGCGTATCTTGTCATCCTCATTCTACAAGAGATATGAGATTAACGTCACATCCCCACATTACAAGAGATATGAGCTGATTGTGTCATCCCCACACTACAAGATATATAAGCGTATCGTATCATCCCAAAACTACAAGATAAACTCAGTCAAAAAAGAAACTTCACACTCGTTTGGATGTCGATAATTTGAACATACAATAAAAGTGGTTTTAAATAAATTCCATTTTGTACCTATTGAGGACGGTGTACCATAAAAATCATGTCCATAATGTAACCAGTTCCACCGGAAATGCTACGGAAATGCAAAAGAGTAAATATGGTAAGTTACAACTTGATGAAAGCATGTCAATAGCGCGTATGCCCTCCTTGAGCTTTCTTAACTGCGACACAACGTCTCCTCGTGGATTTAATGATGGGTCTGAACACAGCTCGGGGGATGCATCGCCAGAATTGAACCAACATGGCACCAAGTTCCTGCAAATTATGTGGTAGGTGCCTTACTTGACGAAGTCTTCTGCCCAACACATTCCATACATGTTCTATGGGATTAAGGTCGGGAGACCTTGAGGGACACTCCATGACAGCATTCCTAAGAAAATTCGTGTTGGAATGTCAGACCTGGGTCATGAGCTGCAATTCATTCCTAGTGGACGTTGCAGTGAGAAATCGATTACGCAAATGACGATTTGTCGGTCTTCTGCATGCGTCGTCACACGTGGTCTACCCGAACGAGGTCGGCCTGCTGAGATGCCAGTTTGTTGGAGACGTGTCTGAAGATCATAGATAGTCGGTCGACTACATCCCATAACCGTGACAACATCAGTGACCGATTTTCCTGTATTCAGCATGCCAATGGCACGTTCACCTCTAATGTTTGACAGTCGTGGCATTGCAAATCAACGGATAATATACTGTAAGAGCTTGTTTTC
Source organism: Mopalia kennerleyi (assembly GCA_034783855.1). Lineage (NCBI taxonomy): Eukaryota > Metazoa > Mollusca > Polyplacophora > Chitonida > Mopaliidae > Mopalia > Mopalia kennerleyi. Next base: position 8,389 of record JAVFBX010179141.1, read on the forward strand.
CCCATAAGTCACTCTACTGTGCTAACGTGGGCTCAATTACACGTGTCTCATAAGGTCACATGACTAGGAACACAAGGAAACATGCTTTATCCTTGATGTATGCTCGCACGAACTGCATGCTTGTGCACGTCGGCGTTGCTGTGTGCAATGATGTCTTTGACCACGCATTTAACTCTAATAAAAATAAAAAATATCTCTTGTAGTAAGTTTCAAGAAAATATTGAGAAATTCATGAGTGTGAAGTTTCTTTTTTGACTGGGTATATGTTTTAAGGTGTTAACTATGCTAAAATCTTAAATGGTCTACGACAAGGGAGATAATTTACTGACTGACGAAAACGATCTGGGGTTTTCTGGGGGGAAAAAGCAGTAATCGTCAGCTAAATCATCGGTGTGTTTTATTTTATGTTTTTTGCTTGATCGGCAAGATTTTTTGGCATGCAGCCAAACTGCAACTTCCGTCATTCAATTTATTTCCATAATGTGTTTGACAAACACTAGTTATCAGGTGACCTGTTTTTAAGGATTGATTGATTGTTTGGTGTTGATATCTCACTTATGTGACGGCGGTTTATTCCAAAGAGTGAAACATGAACACAACCATTTAGTGATGTGTGATATAGAACATTAATGTTCCTCCATAGATGGCAGCTTTACTTATTCCAGAGGGCGCTTTAAGGAGAAATCCGGTATGGATCGGTTAGAATATAGCAAAGTATATACTTTTAGACCATGCCTATTTTACAGATAATCAAAATTCTGAAACGTTTAAAGAGTTTTCAATTATATTTTTGTTTTACTAGAATGATACATACACTTTGCGAGTTATATTAAGTATCGCGATTCTTCGGGATATTTTAAAGCAAAGCGGAGTACAAATACATATCAAACAGATCAGCATCTTGTCGCCTCTTACTTCCGAGATCATCAGGGCAATGGGAAGCTCACTCCCGGCGCTTGTTTCCTAGTTGTATGGAATTGACCATGGAACTTGCTATCGCTCTTGTAGGCTATTTTAGGAAACATGCTATACATCTACAGTACCACCATGTTCTAAAATGATGGTTGATGTAACAGAAATCAATTTTCCGCTGGCCAGCAGACACTGATATTGTGCTCTTCCCTTTTTCGGAAGACGACTTCAGCTTTCATTACCAGACGGGTCACATGTCTGCCTGTCTGGGTGTAGGGGTTCCCGGCTGTGACCCGATCGGGAACCGAACCTATAACCACAAGATTCTCACGGTTTAAATCTTAATGATCAATCTAATGTCATTTGATTGCAAGTTGGTGTGCCATGCAAACTTTTTAACCGTGTGGTGAGGAACGTTTCTAAGAGAACTTTATATAATAAACATCGCGTGATTTAAACATCGTTCTATCAACTGAATTGAAATCTGTACCGGTCCTCTAGGAAGTGTCCAGGATCGCAGAGTCGTCGTAATTAGAGTATTATTTGACTTCTTGAACAAGAAAGATGTGATACTCAGCGACAGTGACAAAATGAACAAATTGGTGGGATAGTTAGCAATACAGCATGTATATAGGGACTCTGATCTGAACTTAACTTAGCAGCTGTATTCGTTTGTTTGATAAGGGTCCAACGCCGTACATATAAGGCTTTTTACTGATATGACAACATGTCGTCTTAACAACTCGGGGAACGGAAAACATCCTCTTGAAATCATTATCAACAAACAATAAGACCACTACATGACGGAAGACAAAGATATCGCAAACAGATTGGCTAAGCTTTAACCGTTAGCTTCGAGAGAACAACGTCAACAGGAAGCTCAATCCCAACCGAGACCAACACAGTTCTGCTTGATTGATTTTAGAAGGATGGAGCATACAGTTCTCAAACTGAGCACTGTTTGCTACAGAAGCTATACAAAAAGAAAAAACACAAAAAACAGACACACAACACAATTCCATACCAATATACATTAAAATGCCCCTCCCGTTCCATCTCACCCTATTATCCCCTAGATTTTAAGATCGCTTTTTATCGGATAATATACTGAATGACGCACTTAAAGACTTTACTTCGTTTCTTTTGCGGATTTAATAAGTGTTCAATGGTTAGGTGTCGAACACGGACAGACAGAAGCTGGTCTTTAAAGTTAAGACGATCAACGGTGTTTTTTATTTACAATACAATAGATAATGATCGATATTACACAAACAGAGTTCTGCTTACGAACCCAATACACACTCCCTCCGTAAATTCTTTTCATACTTTTCGGGGCCCGCGGCCGTGGCTTAGTGGTTATCGTATGCGCTTTCTAGAGCCTACTTCGATGTACCGTTCACGGGATCGAGTCGTCTTTTTGTTTCCAACCTTAATAAGACAAAGAACACTGTAAAGTGGACAATCCGTCAGTGAAATACCTTTGAGTACGACGTTAAACCCCAATCAAAAAAATAAACATAGTTGTCTTCTGTGACAAAGCAAATCAATGGGCAGAAGTATTTTAATAATTTTGTCCTGACTCAAGATGAATTTAAACTACAGCTAGCAAAATGAAAATCCTCAGAATTAGACTGAAGTCGACAAATGACCTGTCAGTTACCAGGCATTCTTTCCCACACTATATAAATCATCCTAATCTATTTTTGGTTTTCATTGCCAATTGCCTGACAGCTCTGCAATAATCTTAGGTGAATTATGTTTATACATAGAGAAGTAAGTTGTATATTTACTTCTGATATACAGCGTGCCTGCATCTGGGATTATAAACCGGTGATATAAGCTTCTGTACATCCATTCTAACCCATTAATGTTTATCCCGAAATAAATCTACAAGATAGACAAGCATCGTGTATGAGATAATGATTGTAAACTTACACCGATCGACTGCTTAGAAAGTGCGTAAGCATTTATGCATGGACCAAATTAATGAATGGATTTATTATTTTGATTTGGAACCACAGGATCATCATAGTTCAAAATAACATGATGCAGTGCAACACGAAGGTGGCAGTTCACACACAGAAGGAATGTTACCAATACCTGAAAGAGAGTACCTGGACATGCCAGTACACCGCTAGGGTTTTCCGAGTGCGTAAGAGATGTCTCGGACATTAATGGGGGCGCTGATACTACACAAAAACGTACAGGCCTGATTTCATTTGCTTTACATCTTACATCAAAGCTGTCTGCTTATTTTAACACAAAGAAATCAAACAAACAGCTCTACGCGTTTCGTAGCTTAACTTGCATCCAAATCTAAAACGGTTCCTTTTTCATCCGCAGCTTGTTGTGAGAAGGCAAAATTATCTTATGAGGGCAATAAGCAGAAATTTAAAAGGAGGATATCTTATAACGACTTTTTAAATAGTTATATGTGAAAGTTTATTCATACAAGATAAGAATAAGCGCTGAAATACTTGGGACATTTGGAAGCCGACATACCCAGGCTCAATTTGGCGAATATCGCCTATAAATGCTTTAAATTACTTCAGTGTGTAAAGACAATCGTAATACCATGTTGACTCACATGCCGACTTGGGGCAGGGTTGTAATGAAGGAACAATGCAAAAGTCTGACTGGCAAATCTTTACCCCTGATGACATCTTGAAATGGCCGAGACGGCTGTCCGGTCCAGTAGCTGGGTGAAAATAATACATTTTTTCCACAGTTGAAACAAATGATAACCTTGCTTGCTACAACGAAAACAAAATCACAATCTCCTTTGTTAACAGCTAGCTCTTTAGCTACCTTCAGCTTTCAAAAATTTCGGGACATTTAAAGTGAGGTCACACATTTTTAAAATGTTTGCAAAGCGTTCGAGGGACTAGAACTCAACTCAGTCTAAGGGTAATGGTCTGCCATTAACCACCTGCTATTTTGTCACGCTACATAAATCACCCGGATTTAGGTTAAGTTTGTATTACAAATTACTGGACAGATCTGTTGATCCAGACAGCAATACGTTGTATATTTATTTATCATTTACAGCGTACCTCCATCCGGTAAGATATGGTCTGACAGGAGTCTGTACATTCACTCTAATCTGTTAATGTTTATACCAGGATAAATCTACTACAAGATAGACTGATCTCGTGTATGTGATACTGACGGTTTGCCTCCACCGATTCACACCTTGGGAAGAGGGTGTGGTTAACATGGGAACTCCACGAATGATTGTATCGGTTGGTCTCGCTTTGTGTTTAAGAGCGTACTGAATAAAAAACAAATTCCATGATAGCTGTGTCATTAGTAAATGCCATCTTAACTTGAAACAGCCGAAAGAAAATTGAAAAAATAATATTTATTATTATTTATTTATTATTATTATTAAAATAATTTGCAGAATGTTGACACGTTGGAATCAGAGTCATGGCTTGATAAACGTACGCCTTTGTAACGATGTTTGCGCGGGAAAACAGGTAATAAGGCAAAACACTATATGAATGGCAACTTCTCGTTTATCAAAAATAAAGGAGAAGTTGCGATACATATAGTATTTTGCTTTACTATTCAATTCCTAAATGCCATTCAAAGATGAGAACTCAGGTAATTTGTACAGCATTATGAAAATGTCCCCATTCTTTAAAGTTACTCTCGGAAGCCCAGTTAGTAGGCTTTATTAATATTATATTTTTGTTCTGTTCTTAATATATCTAACGCTGGTGTTTACATGGATGGACATTAAGCACGTTAGAAGGACTTCCATCTGTGTGGAATTATCAATACGAAAGATATACCCTTGGGATTTCTGCAAATAAACTGCTTGCATTATATACTTCATTGACAGCTATTAAAGTTGCAGGCAAGCTCAAAAGTCTTGGTCTGGGAAAAAAAATTCCAAATTATTCCCTGGCATCGAATCAATTACGAGTATTGCGAACATAAGCAAGGCTTAAATAATCCACTATCTAAAGAAGCACCGAGTTCTTCCTCAGAGGATTCAACATTCCCCTGTAGGCTAAGCTACAATGATGTAATATTAGACATAGTAAAAAATAGGAAGATTGTCTCAATTTTCAGATCTACATCGTGATTTATTGTCATTGAATGGATCCGTTATTGTTATCTTTCACAAATCGGGCCATAAATCAAACAAATCTTCGTAATCTGATACTTAATTCTACCACGTGAAGCAAAATATTAGTTCTTTATACGATTTATAACTATAAGAGTGTATATGGCTAAGCATATAAACAAAAACTCAATTGGTCCCATGCAAACATTATATAATCTTTATTAAGCTATCTTTTTTTAAGAAAGATTTGGTGTTTTGGACTGCGCAATATCCCGAAAAATCCTAACCGACTTATTTTCAAATCGAACACTATGGAATGTAAGTTAATATGTAAGAACAATTCTGAGTAATTGTAGTAAATTAGTTACTATACTTCTTCTTATTTGTGATTGTTAGATAGAATTAGTCTATTTTTGGATTCATTCGCTCTGTTCGGTCATTTTCAATTTGATAAACTCGGCAGGAACCATAATATTCCCAAATATCAATAAAACTGTATGGCACAGGGATGTAAAACAGTTTTAATAGATGAATGACCTCGTAATCTAGAAAAGCTCTCGGGAGACAATATTATGAAATGATTCTTTAGTATATAACACAAATAACTGTCTTTTGAGTGAATTACAATTTAAAAAGATACATGCTATGATGCTTTAATCGAGACTTTGGATATTTGACTTTTTTTTTACTTCCTAATATAAATTGGATAGATGACTAGGCTACGAAAACGGTTGATAGATAGCACAGTGCAGTCATTTGTGAGTAGTAGGCATAGTTTCTTAATTTGCCACCTTCGACAATCTATGTCAATGTCTAGCTTGACCCGTGGGTCGATGTGTTTTGCCAAAGCCTAGAATCACGCGCCATTATATATGCATATATTTTTTAAAAGCCTGGATTATCCATCACCCGAACACATTGTATCTCTAGAGAGACCATGCAATATAAGTCTGCTTATTTGTATTCTTGCCTAGCCACATATGCTGGATTGCTATAGACATATACACCCAAAGTCTTTGTTATATAGTGAATAATAAATTCACATTATACTTATAAAACTTGTTTTCTTGTCAGAAATACTTTTTGTTTCCTAAAATTAATGCATGTAGAAAGCTGAAAAGGATTGAGCCCACATCTGGCGCAATTTAAGGTCTTGCTGGACCCCTTGATCGATTTTCAGAACACCTGCTGTACTTATTATACAGAAGTCTATAAATCTGAACCATATATATATTTTGGAAAGCTTTAATACTCAGGATTACATATTTATAAATGTTGTGAAAATCCAATAATTATTTCTAAAAATATTGCAAAATTAATAAATGTCTACAGGAAAAAATAGACTGAATTTTTCAAGTTTTATTTCTCGAAGTGCAATAACGATAAGACTCAATAG
>JAVFBX010179152.1:0-14770 GCA_034783855.1 Mopalia kennerleyi
ATATTACCACCACTTAAAACTAACAGGATAGGACTCTGATTTACTATATTTTGTCAAAATAGCGGCTCTTCCTTGTGTGCTTTTAATCTTAAGCAAAGTGAAAAAACAAATGAGTTATTACACAATGAATTAATATGAATTTTGGTACTATTACATTCATCATAAAATTTATGACATTCTTTAGTTGCTTTTACTTTCGCAAGTCTAACATGGCTTTGCAAAGTTAATATTTTATTAAATTTGGAATGAACGTTATGTTAACAAACACAAGATTAAATCACTAATAGCAAATTATAGATATAATTTTAACTTGGCGTGTGGTTGTAGCGGATTTAATTAATGGTTTACTGTTAGGCTACCGGCCCCTAAAGTCTTCAAACATGAACGGACGAAGGGTTCAACAGGGATTAAAAAAACGTACACCACATATCTTGTCCTAACCTATCCACTTTACTCGTTACATACTTTGATATATTGCGTTTAGTTAATTAATGGTGCATATCATTTGCCCGAATACAGCCACCAAAGAAATAATATGTGCATGTATTTGTAAAAGTATGTACTTACAGCACTTGTTTCCCAAGCTTGCCTTAGATCAGCTCTTTTAAGTCTATACCTGAAGACATCTTCAATCTGTGATTATATAAAAAAAGTAAAGCAATCAAATGACGTCGCTCATTGTTGAACAGCCCCGTGGGAGAGCGGGTTGGCCAGTCCTGCAGAATACTCCCTCAGCTTCCTCGGTTGATCGTAAGAGGCGAGAAAAGTGGAGCTTTCTGTTGCCATTGTGTTCTCAGAGTTAAAGGGAATCAGGTAGCTGATCTGTTTGTACGTTTTATCTTTGTCTCCGTCGTCATATAAGTGAAATACCCTTGAGTGCGACGTTAAACACCAATCAAACAAACAAACAAACATTGTTGATCAGCACCTTCAATAATGTATACACATTTTTTGTAAACGACGTCTTCATATTTTCCAAGAGACTTTTAATATCGAAACTCCGCATGTAAAACAGAAATATGTTCTTATACATTAATGTGTTTATAGTATGTCTTATTAGTTATAAATGTCCTAAATTACAATAAACGTATTTTCCACTCCGTCTTAATCGTTGGTACCTTCTCTAAGAGATGTGTTATAGTCATCCATAACAACTCTAGACAACAGCATTCATAGAAACTTGTCTCTGAGAATTCATATAGAACATGTGCTAGCGATTAATGTTTCAAAACGTATATTACATAGAATAGATAGTGGTCTAATCGCATATACATACATAAATGACAAACACAATTTGCGTAATTGTTATTTATGCCTCCACAGTTTATGAAGAGGTCTAGATAGATTTGTAATAGATCGTACATAATGGATCTCTGTCTTTTTAGCAAAAGAGTAAGATTATATCTCCTGAAGATGTATTTATCTTCACTTTAAAAACGCGAACGGAACAACATTTCATCGAGACAAACACACTCACGTGACTTTCTGGAAATTCGCTTAGATCGTTAGCTCGCTTAGATCTGAATGCAGCATCATCCGTAACCTGTGAAAATATATTTAAAAGAATAATACAAACCCAAAACAATCACGTGTGCATACTTTATACAACATATTTAAATTGCAAATATATAAAAAAAAAGGCTACGTATATTACTGTAAACTCATATCTGTTTATATAAGACAGCCTATACATGGGTCTCGAAAGAGAAAGAGTGGCTTATGTGTTAATTAAAATTGCCAATGTCATGGAGAGTGTTTTCCTTCACCCATTGGAATATTACGCCTTTATTTGAGAGAAATAACATTAAATAGAGTATAAAACCCCAATCAAATAAACAAACAAACAAATATTTGCTCATACAAGGCAGCTTATGCATGGCAGAAAATTCGAATAAGCTAAATAGCTCGGTTGATATGGTGATGTTAATTCACTCATGGCTACAAGCTCATTTTTCTTTTCTACATTTATAAAAAAACTAATAAGAATAAATATACTCACAATAATTCCATTGGACGTTTTTGGAGAAGGATAGACAAACTAAACAGGAAACAGGAAAATACGAAACAATAAGATATATACTAATATCCTATCAATACAGCTAGTATATATAGGCTTCTTAAAATAGTATTAAAACATTAGGCACAGTTTGTACAAAGTACATCAGGTAATTGTTAGCTGTTGTACGCCATGCTTAACGCTGTCTCACTTATGTGATGGCGGGTGTATCACATAAGGTGAGCGTCACCTGACCAAGTTAAGGTGATAATCAACAACTAACAATGTACAAATCTCAGTACAATATTCAGGAAATAAAGACTGAAAGATGTCTCAATCTGTTGACTATGAGACACATAGTATTAGCCAGAAATTCAGAAGAGGGTGTCTCAAGTCGCCATTTTTTTTTTTACAGATACAGGGTGTCTCATTTCGCTGTTTCCCAAGCTTTCCCATGTTAAATTTGTTTAAAACAGGGTGTCTCAAATGGCTTCTTGGGTGTCTCAAACACACTGAGACACCCCTCTGGCTAATACTATGATGAGACATATCAATATACTAGTATACGTATATGTTTGACCACAAATTTTTATTTTAAGATAATGACCGCAACGGCAATTAGTACTCTTGCAGCATTTATTTTGGTTTCTGGTGGAACCTAAATTATGTCAACGATAATTTCAGTTTGCAAAGGGGGCTTTTAATTCTGCCATATGCAACTTGAAGAATATATACCTAACAAAGCCAAATGTTTTCGGTACAGATTCGTTAGATTGCATACCATAATAGCTTCCACGTGAAGCAAAGATATCGTTCCTATAATGTTATAGGCCTATGTACTCTTCGTTTGTTGGAACTGCACCAGTTGAAATACACCACAAAAAATGTCTATGGTACATTTTCGTATATTGATTTGTACCAAGCAATGCCCCCGCTGTAAAAGTTCTTTTGGACATAGAACAGAATGTCCTAAAAATCAGCTCAAGAATATTTATCCGGGTACTGGAAATATGAATGTGACTGTACTCATTCTTTTTTTCCATGGCACAGCAGATAAGGAAATATCTTAAGAGACTTACCTATCTCCATTTTATAAGCATGAAACCAAAAGAACTACATGATAAAGCTACTCACAGCAATTTTCTTTGGCAATTGTCTTAGATCGGCAGCTCTCTTTAATCTCATAACATGATCCTCAACCTTAAAAATAAAATAATAGAGAAATAATCTATCTAAGACTCCATCTCCAATGGATGAATGCAAATTTGCTTAACTATATTTACATTATACAATATGAAAATACTCACAATAATTCTTGACGCGTCTTTCAACGGTTGCCACATTTTCCCCGTCAGAGAACCAGAAACCGCCTAATCAACGCAAGAGAAAAGAACAACATATGAAATATTATTGGATGTATAGTAATAAAAATCGTAATAAAAAATATTTTATCTAGGTTTTAGTTGCAACAAGTTTCACAAGAAAGATTAGCTGTCTGAATGTGTCCCAGGGATGAAAATATGTGGCAGTCATCTATATGAAAACCGAAATTTGAAAAGCGAAACGGAAAACAAACGATGATGCTAACAGAATCAGCGTCGATTGGACATCTGAGAAACCGTATTTTCTAGTAACTTTTTTCCAGAAAACCTCCACAGAGAGTTAAACTGATCACATCATAACAATATTGGAATATGTTCAGATATATTGGTTCGAGATGGTTATAAATAGATGCAAAGCTTAGCCGAAGATTGGCGAATTATAAAGATTTGAAACACAAATCAATGTTACTTGGTTAATTATTAAGCACCATCGATGCGCGCAAAGAATATCCACCAATAAGTTTAAAATAATTGTAGAGTATATGGTGACAACTCCAAAAAATGATCGACGAATCATGGTGACTTTACATTTCGGTTTATTTATTTATTCTACTGAAGACGGTATAAATAAATCGAAAAATGCCGTCAAATAAAATCGTTGTGATTTTATCGAAGTTGTCACCATACTCCACTAAGTTAACACACGGAGGCGAATTGCAATTTACGTAAACAAGAATAGGGCTATCTAAGAAAACATTTGACAATTATATACAGTTCTGTGGGTTTTGTTTACCTCAAATGTCCTAGCGGCTCTTTTCTTGAGTCGTTTTTCTTCCTTGAATGAAAAATAAAGAAACAGGCCTTATGATATTTAATCCTGAACTAGATGAAAATACGAAAGGTGAAACTCTAATTCTGTTCCACCAATTCAATCTGGTATCAACAACTAATGGTTTGCAGGCGACCATAACGATTTTAGTTCTCCCTCAGATTTTAATTTATAAATTTGTTCAATTCATTTGAAATCTATTTTTGGATATCAAGGGGTCCAGGGCACGTGATTTCTGTACGTGTTCTGTTAATCTGTACTATACCATGTAAATTTTTAGCAACATTTTCTTGCTGGACCTGCAAGTATTCTCTCCCAAAAAAGAAACGCAACATAACAAACAAAATTTAAAACATGAATTCTTCCAAGAATTTGCGTGATCGAGACATGACAACATGATCATGTTATAATGTAAATGTCTGATAATTGAACTTAAGCACCTGATAGTGGCTGTTGATCACACGTGACTTTTGGGACAGCCTTTGTGCAACGCTGCACGAAGAAGGCGTAGGGAAAAACTTAGGACAGTTGCACGTGCGCATCATGCCTAATCATTAAGCGAGTTTAATGGGTATAAAAGAGACATAGCCGTTCAATTGAATTCAGTCGTTAAATTGTGTCTCTAGCCTGGTACGATATGCCAAGAATAGACGCAGCTACCCGGAACGTCGTCATTGGTCGTCTCCTGGCCGGTGAATCACAGAATGCAGTCGCTAGACTTTACCATGTCCACCGGAGCACGATTTTCAGGCTCTTCCAACCGTACCAGCAATCCGGTTCAACAGCTGACCGTCAACGTTCTGGTCGACCTAAGATCACAACAGCAGCCCAAGATCGCTACATCCGGTTACTTCATCTGAGAAACCGGACCATAACAGCAACAGTAACCGCATCAAATGTCCCAGGTCTCCGGAGAATATCGACACAGACAGTCAGAAACCATCTCCGTCAAAACGGCTTACGCGCCAGATGTCTTTACTTTGGCATAGTACTGAGACAACAGAATCGACGTGCAAGCGTCTGATGGTGTAACAGATTAAGGGACTGGATCCTGCGAAATTGGAGGCGAATCTGGTTTACCGATGAATCCATATTCACACTGCAGAGAAGAGATGGTCGTACACGTGTCTACAGACGCCGGAATGAGAGGTTTGCAAGGAACTGCGTCCTTGAGGTCGACACTTCGGCGGAGGAAGTGTGGTGGTGTGGGGTGCCATATTCTGCGCCCGAAAAACTCAACTGGTGCACTTTCCTGGCAACCTTAACGGCGCTCGATGCAGAGACGCCACACATGCTGCCCATAATGGACCTCCGTAAAAAAGTTTTTCAGCACGACAACGCTTGGTCGCACACAGCTCGTGCTACTGCTGTGTTTCTAAATAACCAGAACGTAACAGTGTTGCCCTGGCCGTACAAATCACCAGATTTGAACCCATTAGAACATTTATGGGATGATTTGGATAGACGCGTGCGCAGTCGATATCCAGCGCCTCAAAATCGGCAAGAACTGCGGCAGGCTCTTGAGCAAGAATGGAGGAGAGTTCCGCAAAACCGTATTCAAAACCGTATTCGTCGATTGATCATGTCTATGCCGAGACGGGTCCGTGCTGTGTTACATGTAGGTTAATGGTGGGCACAACAGATATTGAATTTGCATTGCCGCCATCTGAGCGCTATGGATTTTAATGTGATAAATTTTGACATTTTAATGAAATTCAAAATGTGAACAACCGATGTGCTTAATTTAAATGTCAGGTGATGCTTATTTCTGTATTTAAAATGGTGTTGAAAATTCATATTTGGATAAAAAAATTAATGTTGCGTTTCCTTTTTTGGGAGAGTATATGTTACTTGATTACAACTATCCCAGATGTTACTCATTACAGGTGCATGAGATTTTACATATATCGAGAAACTAGAATCTAAGAGTTTACATATGCATGAAGCCATTCAGGGAATTTATTAGCGGACATATTATACGATTGCCTACGCGAGAATTGTTTGTTGTAATACATACGACAGGATTTGGTTTTGCATAAACGTATGTCTGTGATCCCCTACATCTTGAGCTGAAGATTTCAGTTTTCTCTCATCGTCAAATTACCAAAGGATGAATTTACATTTAGAAGACACTGATACTTGCGAAATAATTAACATATCCTTGGAATTTCGTGATTCTTTTACAATGGATATAGATGTGCCATTCCATAGTTGGACGTCAATGTATCTTTAAGTATATCTTAGTGTAATCCAAAATATGATGTACATGTATATGCTCTTCATTCTGACACACTGATACAGTTAGTGTATCTCAATAGTGTACAGACTTCTCATATAATAATGTTTAAGCTTCGAGTCGGTATGGTGGTTTCAGAATGTAGCTGTAGTGCGACACCTTAGTCTACATGTTAACAAGTAACTCAAAGTAAACGAAAGAACACTGAAGGGGAATAGTTGTGCTCACTTCTGGGTGACTGAATTAACTCATATTTACTGCTGTTAATCAAACAAGATAAATATACTCACAGCACCTCTCTTGGGATATTGATTTGGATCGGAAGCCCTCTTGTGTTGGCGCATTTTAATATCTCTCTGTGTGAAGAAACATAACATAAATAAAATTGGAGGTTTAAAACACAGCATCCGAAATTGTTTTATACAAAACGGCTTTTTAAAAATTAGGAATTGCAAGGGTAGACCTGTTTATAGTTCGTGGAGGGCTGTTTCTACACACTTGCACTTGTAATGCTTGATAACGGTTCCAATATCTGACGGAGGATTGGGATGGATTTCTGTTACCCACGTGCATGATCTGAGCTAAGTGGCAATATCAAGCCAATTTGTCCGTGATGTTATTGTATTACGTCCTGCAATTGTCCTGTATTTGTCCTATCTTGTGTTTTGTTTTTGTTGCCAGCCGTGTCGAGGGTGGTTTTGTTCACCCATTGTGCTGGCACGCATATGATTGAAAAACTTTTCGTATTGCGTTAGAACTTGGTCAAACAAACAAACAATCTTATTTCTGTACATATAAACAGAAGCTGTTCTCCGCAATTGATTTTATTGGACGTCTTATTGGACGTCTTATCGGGATCAAAATGCCCGTTGTAGTTGGCAATATCGATATAAATTATATAACATTATATATTAGCCTACAAAGACCAAATGCAAGTACAAGATTTACATTTAATGTATGCCATTAACGGAATCTTTTGTCATTCTAACATAATTCTGCTTAGCTCGGGTAACATTGCACTCCCCGTATGTATAACAGGTAGAGGCATGTGGATATATTTTTTTTATTTACAAAACAAATCCTAAGAATATACTCACGCTAATTGCAACAGACTGCTTAAACGGGGCACTTCTCTTTTGCATAATCTGTACAAAGATGAACAAGAACATGTATACGAAATAGTTGTCAATACCAACTGTTTATAAGCAACCATATAAAGCAGCATTGCAACTTATGCCAGACAATTTATATTCCTTTATAATATGTCTTTACAGACTTTTTGGGGCACTAAATTTCCCAGACGGAATTTTGCTGCCTTAGAATTTAACAGGGTTTTTCTTCAAATTTCTGCCTATTGTAATTTGAAATTTTACGTATACCGACTACTTTTTCATACTACTTTCTAATGTTCTAATGTTCAAGCTTTGAGTAGGTATGGTGGTTTTAGAATGTGGTTGTAGTGCGACACCTTGTTTTAGAATGTGGTTGTAGTGCCACAAGTTAATCTACATATTAACAAGTAACTCAAAGTAAACGAAATAACACTGAAGGGGAATCGTTGTGCTCACTTCTGGGTGACTGAATTAACTCATATTTACTGCTGTTAATCAAACAAGACAAATATACTCACAGCAACTCTCTTGGGATATTGATTTGGATCGGAAGCCCTCTTTTGTTTGCGCATTGTAATATCTCTCTGTGTGAAGAAACATAACATAAATACATTTTTAGCTCAAAAACACAGCATTTGTATTTTTTTTAGATAAAATGTCTTTTTGGCAAATAGGAATTTTAGGGAGGGTGATTTGGTTAATCCATTGAGTTAGTACGCCGTCATATGAGTGAAACACCTTAGGAGCTGCGTTAAACATCGCTCAAACTAACAATATATTCCGAGTGGTGTATAGGTGGCCTTCATTTACTTCTGGCGATTCGGTGCCTAACTCTGAGGGTCGTCGGTTCGATTCCCGAGCGGGTTTTAACCTGCAATTTTTTCTGAACTAGAATCTGTTAAAACTAAGAAAGTGTTATCCCCAAATAACGAAAATACTGTTAATCTATTCTCTGTACAAATAAACAAGCGGTTTATATGATAATATCGACATAAGTTTTGCAACATTGGTGTATTAGCCTACAAATAGCACATATGACAAAGTGCAAGATATACATTTAATGAAAGCTATCAAAAGTTTTATGGATAAAAACTTGCTATTATTTTGCAAAGTCAAGTTTCAATTTATTGTATGGCAAATAACAAATAACAAGACTATATGCATAGCCAGCTTGTAAATGCCTATTTAATATGATTTATATATTGGAGTAAACATATTTGTTTGAAAATCAGGCAATATTTGAATTAATCAACAGCTGTGCCAGTGTGATTCATTTGTAGAAATATACATGTACGGTAACCTTTATTTTGACGAAAAGCTCTCTTGTGCTAACTGAAATGGTCTGAGCTAAGTCGTTATGGTGGTTTCATAATTGAGAATCTATGGGCATGATAATTTATGTTTTAGGTTTATAACATATAATATAAATATACTCACAACAACTTCCTGAGCCCGTGATAGCGGGGCTTCTCTCTTATCTTTAATAGAGCCGCTTAAAACCTAAATAGAACAAACCACGCTGTAACATTTCAAAATAATACTGCTTCCAAATTACTGTTAACATAGTAAAAGAAAACAAAATATATCGTAGCGCTCGTATAAGCAACACATTCCGCAAGAATGATCAACAGTTTGAATGGGTTTTATATATTATAACAAGTTGTTGCCATCCTCAGAAAAAGTGCGATGCACCCACGCACAACAGAACATAATCTGTTGGTGAAATCAAGAATCGTTTCCATATTTTTCACAGAGAAAGGGATTGTTTGTTCGCACTGGACTCTATATTTCCCTCCTGTGGCGGATTATACCAGCTGAACAGGTGAAGGAGTCAGCATGGCTGCCAATGATACCAAACAATCTGGAACTACAGCACACGGAAACAGGGCAAAAGTTTTTGAAGTACAACACATATTCACATTGACAGTGGAACATTCTACAACAATTTTTGCGCAGTGTTAAAATTAGACTTCCGTGACTTACTGAGATATATAGCTTCAATCATAGGAGATAAAATATTAATTCACGTCAAAAACTGATTTTGAACCCTGTTTTTAAATTACAGTCTTTCTGGTTGACTATAAGGGTTATTAACCAGTTAAAGTAGGCCAATGCGCAGCGATTAAATCAAGGTGAGCTACTCGAAAGAATTAGGGTCTATTAATTTGCAAAGCGGGAGTGTGTCAACATACGTTTCCAAATTATCTTAGGAAATGTGGTTGACCTAACTCAGGATCTTCGCTTGGATTCTGAAAAAATAGAACTATATTTTTTGTTCACTAAATAAGAGATTCTGGAAAAGAAAGTTACATATCTGAAGCCTCAGTATATATTATGAAAGAAACAAAGAAGACAAATATACTCACATCATTACCTCCCTTTGGATATTGATTTAGACCGGAAGCCCTCTTATGTCTTTGCATCATAAATCTCTCAGTCTGTAGGATTATAGGTATAAGAAACATAAGGTCAATAAAATATTTAATTCTAAAACACAGCATACGAAAATGTCTACAATGAAGACTTTTGGAGATAGAACTGCTTTTGTAGTTGGTCGAGGGCTGTTTCTACATTCTAGCACCGATAATGCTTGATAACCGATCCAATATCTGACGGATATGTTCGGCGTCAGCCCAATGGGTGACGGAAACCACCCAGACACCATTGGTAACAAACAAAACATTACAGGACAAATTCAGGGCACTCTGATGACAATACAAAGACAATCCAAACATATCGGCTTCATGTTTTTCTTTAGCTCAGAAAGCACCAGGGAATCAGGAAGCTCCCTCCAAGACGAAGGGTTGAGAGGGAGTTTCCTGTTACGCGGGTTACTAAGGGGAAACATAAAGCCGATCTGTTCCTGATATCTTTGAATTCCATACTTCTTTCAATAGTATTTTAGATACACTCTTACCAAAATATGGCACTAATGGGATCTTTTAAGTTTTTTCAGTCCTGCTCTGGTGTAACCATGTATGGTTCTCTTTGGAACCCTTATAGCATCTGTTCCAAGTATTTCTACCTTTCTTACTATATCAAAGAAACGTTTTTGTCGTAAGGGTTTCACGGTTCCATCTCGATCTAAAGAACCAGTTTTGCCGTTATGGTTCCATACAGATGATTTAATATTTTTTAAAGAAACCTCAAAGACCCATTATGTCAAAGAGTGTGGGCCGGATGCACGCATATTGATTTCCGTGTTCATCTTAAGCACCCTTTTCACCCTTATATTACTTCCACTTACATTAGGGCATATTCAAGCCGAAATATGACCGCAAAATGACTGTTTTCTCAGAATAAATAGGTGATTCTGCATGTAGAGTAGAATATCTAAAGTCTTCAAATATGAAAGAAACAACAGAACATGGTATAATCCCCCAAAAAGATTTTAATTATCAAGGTGATTTAATATATCCACTATTGGTTGCCTTGACGCTCAAGATGACGTTAGATTAGCACGTTCTCTGAACATGCCCCTGTAAAGACAAACATACATGTATACTCACCTCAGGGTATGGTTTAAACTCAGCAGATCTCTCCGGTCTGTTCAGAACAATATCGTCAATCTGTGTGGTTAACCATGAAAGGTAAATAATACAAATATAGATTTAAAATCTGGATTAAATAGTCCAATGGATAGCTTGTATTCCAAACGAACCTTCTTTGACGATACCGGCAAAATTATCAGATTTTATTAACAGGCTATAAAAGGCGATCAAGTCGACATTTGTTACAAGTACTGATATAATGACCAGACTATATACTAGTGTGAACGTATGGGGATACACATAATTAACAAACTCTGCACTACGCAGCTAAGTCTTTATAGCCCTCTCTCTAAACGCTTGAGACATGCAAGTCTGAAATTTACGTTTAAAATATAAGGCCTCTACACTTACAACAATTTTCTTAGCATGGGATAACGAAGCTTCTCTCTTTCTCAAACTGGAACCGGCGAAAACCTGAAGATAAACGAGAGGAAAAATTATCAATTGATAAAATTCATTTCACATTCATCTGTGACTGTTTAGATGTTTAGACGATTTGTATTTTAAGTATGTACACATCAGTAACCTCCCTTTGACAACACGTTACTATGTTAACTACATTCCCATCTGTATCCGATGGACTTCAGGTTGCGTGAGCCCTTTCAGGGCAACAGTGGTCTAGCTCAATATTTTATGATTTGAATTTGAAAACGTGTAGCAAAGCTTTTGTACAAAGAGAAAACCGAATCAAAACAATCAAATCAATGAAAGAAAAAGGTAATATATTGCCAGCTTATTTTTAAATATCTAATGGTCTTTAGGTCATTGTTTCGAAAAAATCAACTATGTATAGTTAGCCCACTATTGTTCTGAGTGACTCGTGTGAATTGATTATTGGAAAAACCCACACGAGCCAAAGTAAAATACACAAACTTCTAGAACACACTCTGACATATTAATTCCCTCAAAGCAATAGCTGTGAGGTGCAGCTTACGTTTACAAATTTATTGTATTGTCGCTCGTGCTACTACATATGTAAATCGAAAAGAAGAAATTTGACCACACTCCTATTATTCATTAGAATGAATAATACATTTTAGAGAGTAATTATATATATGTATATATCCGAATTCTTAAAATATGAAAAATTTACCTGTTCAGAACAGAAATACTCACATCACTTTTTCTTGGGGGTGGTATAAAATCAGCAGCTCTCTTCATAATAATATCTTCAGTCTGCGAGGTCATACGTGAAAGATAAATAATACAAACATAATTGAGAAATTCAAAAAACCTCAAAATATACCCCACCCCCCAGGGGGGGGGGGGTATTTTTTAGTGCAAAGGTAAAGGTATAGATATATGGATAGATTCTGATCATCCACAGCGGTGTCGCTCCCTATTTACGGGGAGACTTGCAAGTTTGATATTTAGATTCATAAAATATAAACAGACTACACTTACAACAATTGCCTGCGCCTCTGGGAACGGGGCTGCTCTCTTTACCAGGCTGGACTCAACAAAAAACTGAAGATAAACGAAAACAGACAATGTTGAATGATACTGTGTGTAAACAGATAGCAAATGCAGTAGAACAACACAAATGGACAGACCGTGATTTCATGCTAGAACATTAGATCAGACAACATAGTGTAGTTCCTGTAAAGAAACGCATCAATTGACGGCCATTATTTTGCTATACATTTGTTACTGTAATGAAATGTAATCTATCTAAACGATTTGTTTTTCAGTATGTACTGTTCGGTTTGTGTGGCAGAAATGCCTCCCTTAGACAACAAGTTATCAAACAAGTTACCAGTGATTATAGGTCAAGGCTATTATTAGACATGTCACACCCTTCTCTCGTGTCTGTGTGACGTCACGCTAGGTGTGTTGCCCATTTGAGGTACCAGCACGTGATGGTTTAAATTACAAGACTTTCTATTGATTAATTTTGTCAAATCATCAATGGTTGCACCAATTTAACTTAAAGTTATTTTTTAAGCTCAGTAAACACGACAATCTAATAGGAGGAGTAATACATACAAAGCGTCAGAAGAAAAACGAAGGAATCCTTCACGGGCCTTTCATACTCACATCACGTTTTGGGGTGAGTTGCCTTGGATCGGACGCCCTCTTGTGTTTGTGCATAACATGATCCTCAATCTGCAAAATTGTTAGCAATGAAAAATATTGCGCATAACACATTTTTTTGTATATATTTAACAGCAAATTTTTCACATAGTGGCACTTTATACGCCAGTGGTAAATACAAATAACTTGTTAATAAATATCTTGATTGGATATCTGATCAGATTATTGACAAAATAAGAACAATCATTGATACATTTTGGCAATCAGGCTTTCGGAAAAATCCTATTCCATTCTCAAGATATGACAATGAAATAAGATATCTCAGTGCTTAGAATTATATATTACATATACCATATAGTTGTGTAAACGCATATTTATATGTCTACAAACACAGTGGTATCGATTTTTTGAAACCGATGACTCTTCTCCTGTACTAGATAAACTCCCATAGACAAGCTTCTACATTTCTAACCTGAATCTCGAGTTGTTATGGGTAACCTACAGAGATCTCGAGAGAAGCTTATCATCGTGTACATGGTATAGAAACTATGTGAAAAATATTTAGCAAACAAGATATTCGGTATGGGTTATAAGAGTAAATCAGCATGAGAACTGTTATTTCAAGGAAATATAGATTAACCAATGCATATGACCGCGTAAGAGAATGATGCTTACAACATGTCTGATTCAGAGGAAGTTTTGCCTTAACTGGTAAGATATTTAGATTGTTGTTTTTTCTTTGTATGCTATTATTGGTCATTGGGAGACAGGACTAGACATTTTAGGTCCAAGGTTTTTATATTCGTGTAGAAGAGGTCTTGTAAGCCGGGTGTTTGGTTGGTCATTTGGTAGACAAACCCATCTGATGAGTTTTAATCCAGTTAGCACCTCTTTCTTAACGTTTCTCTTCGGTTTTCTATTCAGAGGGAAGAATTTGTGTTGTTATGCAAGATTGGAAGATTGCACTTACAATAATTGTCTTAGTCTGTGGTAACTGGGCTTCCCTCTTTCTCAGACCGGAATAGGTGACAAACTGAAGATAAACGAACATAGTAATAATTAAATTGTTCACGATTGATAGGAATTTCAAACACAATAGCTAACCTATACGATTTAAATTTGCAGCCAATTTACCAGAAACTGTTAGCAATTTGGATTTGTCAAATAAATGATAACACCTTGCAGTCATTTCAATAAAAACTTAAAGGCATCCAATTCTAACAGTATCGCACAACTTGCTTCTGCAAAAATAACTAATTTCGTTATTGTATTCAGAGTTGTATAACTGAAGTCATAAACCTAAAAGAATGAATATTTCAACAGAACTATCATACTCACATGGCCTTGGCTTATCGGTTGCCGTGGATCGGAAGCCCTCTTTGGTTTATGCATGACAATATCTTCAACCTGTAAAATAGAACGTAGAAGAAAAGTATAACATACAAAAAAAAAAATAAAACATGAAAAATGATAACGCTTTAAATAAAACTCATGCGAAAAAATCAAAGAGATAGATTGCAAAAGTTATCAGATGTTAAGATCCATCAGATACTTACTGCACATGACAAACGATAAAATCAGCATACAAATACACTCTTCAAAAAAAGAAACGCAAAAGAGAATTTTCAGAGTTGACATATATGTTATTCAACTGAATAGAAATAACAATGTCATCAATGTACATATATGA